>WEIS01087334.1:0-22663 GCA_013389965.1 Todus mexicanus | reverse complement strand
TTCTGCACTATTGACGTATTTATTCTCTGATGTCTACCTTTCCTGCTAGACAGTTCTACATTAGTGTTTGTGTGGTACCTGAATTTGCTTTACATTGCATTATGATGCTTCTTTGCTTCATAATTAGAAAAATCCTCTCTGAGAGAGGTTCTGGTCCAAAACTAGCGCGCTGTGTGCTATTCTCCTGTTGTCACCAAAGTTATAACGAACACCGAATCAGAATATGAGTAATTAAGA
Organism: Todus mexicanus; assembly: GCA_013389965.1. NCBI lineage: Eukaryota > Metazoa > Chordata > Aves > Coraciiformes > Todidae > Todus > Todus mexicanus. The sequence continues at coordinate 22,426 of WEIS01087334.1, read as the reverse complement.
AAGTTCTAATTCTCAGGCAGGTAAAAGGAAATGATGTGCATATGTGTGCTGACAGCCTATTGCCTTTTCCTTCCAAAGATTTCTGTCTCTGATATGAGAGTGACAAATCATCCCGTAAGGCAAATTCAGCTGAAGATAATAAAACACTGAATTTTTCTTTGATTGCCAGTTCATCCTGGAGTGTACTTTTGCTTTTAGCAGCTTTTCCACTTTCTCACAGGCGCAGAATAGTACTTACCTTACTTTATAAACAGCCATTATGTCTGTTTTATCCACATACAAAGCACAGGAGAAATAAAATGATAGGTGCCCTGATAAGTTGAGGAGAATAAAGTTTTGAAGACTACAAATAATGCTATTCCTTTTGGATAATTGATGTCTGGTAAGCACAAAGGAGACGAATAACTTTTTAAAAATTATTTTTTGTTTAAGCTGAAACGAATGCATCTGAATGATGGATAACTGCAGTTCAGGTAGAAACACTTTTAGAAGTTTTTTGTATAGAATTGGCTCACTCTGTCCTGGACTCCTCCTCCTATTCAGTGTAACTGAATGTTAGTTCTTCAGATTGAAAGGAAATCTGTAGAGAAGGAGAAAGCTCTACTCCCACTACTCTATTCATGGCAGTGTGCACGTGAGTTGCTCAAAAAGCAAAGCTCTGTGCAAGTTAGACAGCTACATTTCTATTTGGTAGCTTGGAGCAGTATTGAGGATGCAGAAGGGCTGTCGTTGCAGGACTTAAAATACCCATACTAGCCAAAAATCATCATCTTTCTTGCTGCTTCTCACCCTTGACGGGTGCCAGGTATAGGCAGCTTTAATGCTCTGGTCATGTTATTTAGACTTGGAGGAACACATCACCTGCAATCTCATCTTCACTCCATTGCCAGAAAAAGATTATTAGACTTGGCTGCAGGTGGGCCCAAGGCCTATGTCTTGCAATTTAACACTTATGAAGTATTCAAAGAATCTTACTGTGCATTTGAAGTATTTGTCTGCCTTACTTCCCTTTTTGCTTTTATCTATTGTAATTTTGCATGTTTTCCTGGATCCTATTTTTTTTTCCTCCTGCAATTCCTCCTCCCCAAACTGTGCCATCTACTGGTTAACCAGCCTTCAGAACTGACCAGCAGCATCACTCTCGTCCCCTGTTTGTCACAATGTAGTAACAAAGAGGTGTGTGTATCAGAAATAAAGGCGGGGTATTTCTTGGCTTTAAGGAATGTAGGAGATTGAGTTAAGAGTTTACGGTCTGATTGTATCTTTAGAAATATTTGCTTTCCATCTCATATGGGACACAAAAGGGCTGGTGACTGCAGCAGAAATGGTGGAGTAGGTCGTGCAATTCAGGTAGAGTGAGACAGAGATGGCAACACATGTCTATGGAAAAGATAAAGGAGAGAGAAGGAATAAGATTTAGACCAAAACAAGAACAGGTGGAAATAACGAGTGGAGCTATATAACCATTGGAATAAATTCTAAGAATATAAATGTGCTGAGTCTCACCATTTAAGCAGCTATGAAATGCAGTAGCTAAAGGTATGGAGTCTCTCCTCCTGCTGTGTCTGGCACCCAAGGAAGGCAGCTGCATGCTATTGTTAACAATTATTCTCTTTGTTGAAGTGATAAAAGTATATTCTGAAAACACTGAAATTTCTAATTCAAAAGGTGAAACAGATACACTAAAATAATGTCTTGGGTACGGAGACAGAGGTTTCTGGGTATGAAAAAATAAACCTAAAAATTGCATTTGATTAAAATGTTTTCACATGGTGCTTCTCAATTTCTCTTCTGTTAAGACATTAAAATCTTGGGGCATTATGTACCTTTCAAGTACTTGATAACCTTTGAAATGTTTTGATGTGCCTTGTGGATGACTCACCATGCCCACCTAAGTATCTATGTACATGTGTGCACATGCAAAAGATTTTAATGTAGAGTTACATCAATTCACTCTAAAAACTCAGTATCTTAAGGATTTGAGTCTTAAAAGATCAAGGCTTACAGTGGGAACTAGTTTATCTTATCTTGCTGTTGGGGAAAAAAAAAGACTTGGAGCAGGTTAGAATGATGAAATTCAAATTAAACTGTACAAAGAGCACATAGCTTCTGAAGGGATTCGCAGATGTATGCCTTTCCTAGTGCTCCTGGTGGCCACTGGAAATATGCAGCCTCTCCTCCTACAGTGTAAACAGGTTCTTCTTTCATGTAATCAAAACGTGCTTTCCAAAGAGTAAACGAATTTTCGTGGGAGTTCATCCTGTTGTAACTAGAACACAGAAGGTTCCACTTGAATATGAGGAGGAACTTGTTTGCAGTGAGGGTGCCAGAGCCTGGCCCAGGCTGCCCAGGGGGGTTGTGGAGTCTCCTTCTCTGGAGACGTTTCAAACCCGCCTGGACGAGTTCCTGTGGGACTTGGTCTGGGTGATCCTGCTCCGGCAATGGGGGGCATTGGACTGGATGAGCTTTTGAGGTCCCTTCCAATCCTGAACATTCGGTGAATCTGTGAACAAAATTTCTGTCTCTTTGAGATAGCTGTACTCTTCAGTACTGTATTTCTGGAAAAAAATCAGATACCGAATAGGTGTTGGTGGACACTCAGTAAATGAAATGGCAAGCTCTCCCTCACCTCTCTGATAAATATTTCTCTTCTGTCTTCCCTGCCAGGAAGACTTGAAAAATATGTTTATCTACTACAAGTACCAGACAGACTCATGTACAGTATCTCATCCAGAGAGGATGAAATGAGCTTCCTTTTGGAACACTTCAAGGCAAACAGTATCAACACATTAATTTTAACTAAAATGGACTTGTCTCTGTAAGTAGAATTAGACTCCGTATGTAATTATCTTGCTCTCAGAAAATCTGTCTTATTCACTAGAGAAAGGTTATTTGGATAAGGAAAAAACATCTGGAAGAGCTCAAAAGACAAGCTGACTTGTACCAGGGTGCACTTCAGTTCTGAAGAGTTCCCAATAGAAATCTCGAAAATGAAGGGACTTTGATGCCAGTTTGGTCATTTGGACAGAAAACGTAGCTAAATATTTGCCTCTTAGATGTGATTTGCAATCACTGCAAGCAGCCTTCTTAATTCTGAACTTGCATTTCATATTTTAAAATGTTATTAGTTTGTTTGTGTATAAGTGGACAGAAATACCTGCAGCTAGCCTGATTTGATTGGATATGACAAGCACAGACATTCCCAGGCGGTTTGAGCAAAGCTACATTTTCATACATCCCTGAAGGCAATCTCTGTAACAGTACTCACTGAAATCCATTCTAGCTTAGCAGACTGCAACTGAATGCTGCTTATTCAAATAAATTGCATAAACAGGCCAGAGCCAATTAGATAGCATATAGCTAGAGAGACCTTCAGCATGTATTAATTAGAAGGTAAGTAGAATTTTCATGTGGAGCTGATATTTGAAAAAGAGATATGATTAAAAAGTGAAAAAAACCCACAGTGATGTGAATTACCCCCCGAGTCTTCGTTTTTATACTGAAATTCCAGTTATAACAGGCATTACAGGAATTCCACAGCATTTTGCCCCCTGGTTTAAGCACGACACTGGTCTGTACAATCAGGCTCATGGAGAAAAAAGAAACCAAGTTCTATTATGCAAGGACAACGTCATTTTCTGGGAAAGAAGCTTTTTTTAAAAGTTCCTGCTAAGAGTGAATTTGGTTAGTTTCCCAGTGTTCACATCTCCTGTTCCAGATGGTCAGTGACGTGAAACTCTAATTATCATCAACAAAATAAGCTGGGACTAAGCCCTTCCTCAGAGGTAAAAAGAGCAGATGGACAACCATAATGTTATTATTATAAAAATAATACAGGAAAAGGATTTCTTCTCCATCTTTTAAAATCGTTCCCTAACTTGTTGCATAATTAACCCCTTGATCTATTAATTTACAAGTTACTTTGCTATTTGATTGGTTGAATTACTGCTTGGTATGTAAACCTTTTCTAACAACACTGGGAATAATAGCCAAATTCATCTTGTCTAAGGAGAACCGGTAACTGAGATCTTTGGGCTGAATTTCTATCCAGCATTTTGCTTTCTTTCAGGTTTTCAGGTAATTCTATTTTGTTCCCCTCCAGTGTTACAGTCATCGCTCCTCAGGAAGCTTTCTGGGAATAAAATCACAAATAGTATTTCTCTGGATTGAGGCAATGCCTGGCTCCAGAGATCCAGTTAGTCATTTGTCCAGATTTGTAGCTCACAGGTATTGAATCCCTAAATATCTGTCAAGAATTCAAAGTCATGCAAGTCAGTACTATGGAGAATCTCTGCCTGTTCTGTTCCAGTGCTGGTGTTACTTTGATCTGCAAGTTCTAGGTCATGCTTTGTGAAAGCAAACACCCATCTAACCCTGCCACTGCCCAAACTGAGCTCATAGAAGCCTCAGTTCCTCCGTTTCTGCCAAATTAATTTGCATAAAGCAAGCTATAAAGAAAGGGTCTTGGAGACAACTCCCTGTTTTTCTGGGAGAATCTCATTCCTCTTATGAATTCAGATTGTTTCATGCTTCAAAATTCTCACCACATCCCTCTACTGATGTGGGCCCGGACATGGGTGGAGTTAAGCATCGATGTACTAATGCACTGCAATCAGACACAGATTTGACAAGAGGCTGGAAAATATTTTTCCAGCAATGGGACTGATTAGACATTCACAGCTAGAGCTGAAACACTGTAGAAATGCAAATAGATCTGCTCTCTATAATGGCAGCAATTACTGCTTCACTTCATCCTAGAGCTGGATGAAAGCAGAGAGAAAAGGACTGAGATTTCTGCACACTAGAATTTCTCCTTCATTATTTCCATGCTCCCAGGTTTTTATATAGACTGGCAAAGTACCCAAGAATGCACTGCAGAGTAGCCTTTTAGGGATGGAATAACGAGCTATATGGTCTAATAGCTCTTTTCTTGCTCTAACTTCTGTGCCTCCATGTTCTACTCCTTCAAAGATCAGAGAAATATTATATTCCTAAATGAGAAAGACTGAAGAACAGCCCCTTCTTGGGAGGATCCTGATAAAAATTAACTGATATTACATCACTGAGCATTGCTTACTATAAACTATGATAAATTTTGATACCCTATGGCAGCTGTAGCCAAATTTGTTTAACGCACAAACACAATTTTACAGAGTATTTAGACTTCAGTATAAGTGAAGCTGCAGATTTATCTTTTTGCTTTAGTATCAAGAGCATTACTCATTTTGATTACTCAAAATGTTTGCCAGTAGCAGTTTGTACCATAGGTTCATGAGATACTGCTCATATCGCATTATAGAGATCTTTCTCAATTCCGGCCGTGCTTCCACAGATGGAAGAAGTGCTTCAGAAATAAGTCAACATTACAGTGCCAATTAATTAAGTATTTCTGGAATTTCTGGATGAAACTTTAAAAGTTGGCCTTAAGATCTTTACTTCTTTCACTTTGGAGTTCTTGCTATGTTAATTTACATATACTTTTATACTATGCTTCAGGTTTTTATATACACACACCCACAGGCAGCCTTCTTTTTTCCCTGTGATTTCTCCTGTACAATAATCACTGGTCAATGTTTTGAACATTGAAAGGGTTAGAGATGTTACACAATTACTCACACTCCTACACCAGTCAACAGGCGTTTGGGCTGTACAAGGAAATATGGATGACAACATCTTTTCTAGTAATTGAATGTACATTCACTGCCCTCCAGCATAGCCAGTCCGTTTGTGAACCGCGCTTTGCCACCCTCTGCTGTCCAAATCCTACCCAAGCAGAAATTGTAGCTTTATTTGAAGGAAATTGTGTTTTCTGAGGCACGTAACTAAAAGAGTGGGTTTCATTATCTTCCAGTAGCCTTTTACTTCACAATATATGCGCTTGGTTCTGTGGTGTTCCCAGCTCCCAGAAAAGGAGCACTAAGTATAAATTAGGTACATTTTGTTTACCACATCTTTTCCAAATACTGAAGCTGTCTGAAGCTTGGACAAGAGACAGCGTCAAATCGACAGGCAGGGTTCTGTACCAAAGTTTGTGGTCCAGAAGCCGATCGATTGCTGCTATGCAGCATGTGACTTTGAGCCAGCCCAAGGAGTCCCCTAGGATGGACTGTTCCCAATTTTCCTTGTTGCAGCTTGAGCCTGAAGAATATCTGAGTCTTGTTTGTCCTAGAAAGGCTGCTTGTATCTGCTTTTGCTGATTGAAAGTATTTTCAATTTTAGTGTCAGAACTTCTAAAGGATGAAAACCAGATCCAGGAGCTCCATTTACATTCACCGAAGCTTGAATGTATTCAGTGGCATAGAAAGCAGAACTGCCTGCAACACCTTGCCAGGAGAAAAACCACAGATGAAAGGAGGAATCATGGCAGTAAGGGTTTTACATTTTCATTGCATTTTGATGTTCAGCTCCCACTCCCCTCCCTACCCGAAGCAAGCTAACAGCAGGGTGTGTGACTACTTGCTTCTAAGTGGTTCAATCTGCCTCCAGGCACTCTCCTAGTCTTCCTTGCTATATGTGAACGATCACCTGCCTCCCCAGCATCTATTTGTTCCTGAGCGCTGATGATCAATGATAAAGGAAGAGAAAGGGCATCCCAATGGCAATTTTACCAACTGGAAATACACGCGGCTTTTAAATTGAGCTAGCAAGAGGAAATTAAGCATATGTTAGACTATAATGATCAAGTAAATTAAAGATGTGAGAAAAAGAGGGGAAAGTAACTCGGAGATCTTTTTAGAGGCAGAAACGAGCATTCCAGCAGGGATATCGGCTGAATAACACTGCAGAGTTTCCATCTCCAACATGTTAAAAAACCCCACCAAGAGATAATAAGTCCCCAAACAAGATTTTTATTAAATGACATAGTTTGTATTGTTTGGATTTTTCAGCTTTTAGGTTGCAGTTGGATCCTGTTTTCCAGTTTTTCTTCATCCTAAGGCATTAAACCACAGTTGAATATGAGGTTTTTGAACAACAAGAATATCCTTAAGTATGGGACTTCAACTAAAATTTCAAAGATAATGAGGTTTGCCAATCAAACCAGGTTTGATAATGCAGAGGTGTGGCACACCTCTGAAATGTGTTGCCTGACTTCAGCCATCTGTACTGGCTGTTACCAAAGGTTTGTATCCTTGAAACACAACGGAGTTAGTTGTTGTTTAAAAGAGATAGGTAGGCAGAGTTTGAATAATTAATTGTTTATGAACCATGGATGACCATTGCCAGCTGTTCTTTTAGGCTGTCTTTTCCTGGCCAGCCCCTAACACATATCGACATAGATCTGAGCCCTACAGATTTTCCTCACAATGAGCTTTGATCACCAGTTGATGATGCTTTTTGTTCCTTGCTACTCGAATAGCACATTGATTTGTTACTCTTGTTACTGTTTTATTTCCTACTCAATCACTCAATGGAAGGAAGGGAAGGAAGGAAGGAAAGTAAGGAAAGGAAAGAAAGCAAGGAAAGAAAGGAAGGAAGCAGGCAGAGCACGGCTGCCACCTGCTGCCAGGCCCTGCCACCACAACATGCATTCTTTTGATTCTTTCTCACTGCAGTACTGGATGCTAGTGTTTAATACTGCTGTTTGCTGTTTCTCTCGTTGTTTATTTGTATTTTAAAAGTAGCTTTTCCTCCTCCTGATACACGTGCAAAGAAATGCTGATAGCTTGTATCTTTACCAAAGAAAAGCGCTTATAAGCAGTGCAACAACATTTCAGAAGAGTCTAGGCCCTCATCAGTGTCCCCTCCTAACTGTAATAACCTCTCTCTGAGTTTTGGTTGCTTTACAGGTCAGATAGAACAACAATGTTTTGCAGCAGCTGCAACATATTTGCAATACCGATAACAGAGGAGAAATCAAGAAGGAAGGAATCTGGATAAAATAAAGTTACATTTTGGTTTTCAGAACAGGGTACGAGGTGAATGAAGAAGGTTTTCACAAGGAAGGTATTTTGAATGTTATTTAACAGGCCAAAGACAGAGCCAAAATAAGTTAGTTTCTCTTGGAAGGTAGTGTGTCAGGTAATTCTCATAATACTGTGCTGTTACTACAAATAATATTTGCTTCATCTCCCTTGGCATTTTTACAAACAAGAGGTAGCAGTCTTGCTTATTTAATATGTTCACCTGGTCAACTCTACTTTATGAATTTCACAGAACAATGATTCTTTCCTCCCTTAGCTTGGTAGATGCAGAAGTCTGCTCTTACAGAAACTATCAAGATTGACTAGAAAGCAAGAGGAGTCTTCTAAATCAGCAGAGTTTCTCATCTTGGAAAATAGAAAGTCAGAAAAGGATTAATTATAGTAATTATAGTTAGTTGAAATTCCAAGCAGAGATAATGCTTTAGCAACACTGGCAATTATGTAAGCTTAAGAAAAGTAGAGCCAAAAGTGAAAACAAACATTGAAAACAAGTGCATCTAAATACGTAAATAAAAAACCAAGCGAAACCAACTCTGAAACTGAAAAATCAACCATATTGTCAGTGCACAGATAACAAATGTTCTGTCCCAGCTCACTTGCCTAAAATCCCTCGACAGACTGGAACAGGATTAGTGGGATCCTAGCTGGTTATCCTTCTCTAATCCATTCCAGCCAAGAAGATCTGCCTTGCTAGCTCCTGTTCTGATACAGAACTGCCCATGAAATACTGCGGGCTAAGGCCACTTAAGGCCACTAAGCCCACCCAGCGTGTTGGGCTAAGTGTCAGTTTATAACTGCCAGGCCTCAATGTATTTTTAAATCTGTTCTACTGCTTACAAGAGCCTTCCTGTTAAATCAGTTTATTTGCTGGCTGTTATTGATCTTGTCCTCTTTTTTTTACTGAGGTCAGATTCCGGTTTTGTTATTGCTTACTTGGTGTTGCTGGTATTCTATCTACATGGGTCACAGAGTCTCTAGGGACAGAAATAAGGCTGCAGAATCTCTGTATCTAGTATGTCACAGCTAGTATTGTTAGCCAAAAATAACTTTAAAAATAACTTCTGCCTACTGGAATACATCTTTCTATCCAGAAGGCAAAGTGTTTTTCTTTTTCTTTCTTCTTTTTTCTCTCCTCTCCTTTCCTTTGGGAGGACTTTAGCACACTGCTGACTCGTGTTCAGCTTGTGGAACCATGGACTTGTGCATATCCACTGGTTTAAGTTTAGTTTCCTATCAACCTAGTTTCCTATGATGCCTAATGCATCAGTCCCCCAGAGACTCTGCTGCAGGCTGGGAAGTAAGAAGGCAAACCTTACCAGTAATAACCGAGGTAAAAAGGTCGCTGAATACTTTTGCCTTTTCCGTTCCTTTGTTGCTATTTTGCCCTACTGAGCCATAGATCTACATTTTCATTAGCCATTTCTGTTGCAAATATATTCATACAGGCCCTTTTCTCTATGTCCCAAGTGAGTTTCTATGCAAACTTTAAGAATTTTTCTGTGCTCAGCCAATGTCTCTAGGTGGCCTGTTCCCGATTCCACCTTCTTTGTGCTTGCTTTTGCCATTTGCTATCAGCCAGGTGTTCCTTTTTAATCCACTCTGGCCTTCTGCCATGCTTGCTCTTTCCACATGTTGGGAGATTCTTGTGCTTTGAGGAAGCTACTTTGAAGATCAATCAGCTCTCCTGAGCTGTTGATATTAATACTACCTCACCCTTCCATACGAACAGTGATACCACATCCCTGATTCAACTGTGTTGGGTATACAGCAGCTACAGAAATGCAACTGAATCCACGACTGCCGCGCTGCAGCAGCAAAAACCTTGGCAAAGTATATTCCTTCAGGGCTTTTTGGTTTTCTCTGTTATATCGTTCAACAGTATGTCATTTGGTGAGTGCTTCAGATATAAATTATGTTAAATTGTCCTGTGTAGTAACAAAATGCAATTAAGAAAAGGGAGAAAAATACTGGATTTAATTGACTACCGTGATACGGACTATCCTTTCTCATGGTCGACTATGAAAGTAGATTCCACTAGAGGGCTCTGTTTACATGTGAAATAAGAACCTGGCTTTTAGCAGTCCTGGATCTTCTATCACTTCTTCGGGTTGAGGACAGCGGGTTTTGTTCATGTAAGAAACGTTGTAGTGCCTGGATACTGAACAGGACCCCGTTTGGAATACACAGTTGGTTTTGTGACTTCGTTTTCAGAGGAAGCATGCTGGTCCAAATGAATTATTTTCAGTCTGTAAACACAAACATTTTGGATAACTCCTAATTAAACTCCACATCTCATCTAAATTCTTATCTCCCTGAGGTCAGTAGGAATTGGATTAGGCCAAAATTTTTATTTTATGGGTTCTGTCAATATCATTAAAGAATTTATTTATTTATTTATTTTGGTGGAGGCTTATGTTTACTTACTCTATCCTTTCTTATGTGAAGATAACCCTGTTATCTTCCTACCTGAAAGCCTGAGAACACATTTTACAAAAATAGACCTCTGATGAGCAATGCTGTTTTCATCTCTATCAGTAGCCAAACACCAGCTGTTCCTTTTTTCACTTGAACACTATTTAAAAATTTGTAAATAAGAAACATTGAGAACAGCTGATCATCGTTTCTACATAATTGAACTGTGCTACCAGTAGCAGCATTTCAAGAACACAGGTTGTATTCTTCCACGCCGAAGAGAAATAGGGATGAGTTTGTAAAGAAATGCAGGCATGAGAAGCACAGGTAAGTGCCTGTGAAAATCCTGGTGGATTTCAACTCCTATGGCAGACATGGTTTAGCCCTGCTTCTCTCCTGCAGTAGCCAATCTTTTTTTAAGAGAAGTATGTCTAAAATGTAACTAATTCAGACCTGGGAATACCTGCTTGAGTGTCACAGTGCTTCTTTTACCCAAGGGAAAGCCTTAACTACTCCCTCTCTCATCTCCAGTCTAGTCTTTGGCTGTGCTCTCTGTTCCTTTGTCATTGTCCACATAGTTTCTGAACAACTATTTCTCTTCACTCGGAGCCATGTTTTACCCTCATGTTGCTTTTGGTTCCAATCTTCTTATTCACAGACCTCTTTTCTTCAAACTGACAGTTTTCAAATATTTTTCTCTAGTTCTCTGGAAACTCTAGTTGCTATAGAGACACCTGATGATTACTGAGACTGTGACTACTTTTGTTAGAACCTCAGTTGCTATAGCAATGACTGTTGGCTATGGGTTCAATGAAATCTGCTACATGGTTCATGTCCTTTTACACAGCAATACAGCTTGTAAAGGCTTATTTTAGTTGTTATGCTCAGCAATGAGACTGTGAGCCAAATTCTGTTCTAATTGAAGTCAGTGGGAGTTTTGCCATGGCAAAACTTCAGTGAAACCACAGTATGGTCTCAAACTCCCACGAGCATGAAAAAATCCCCAAGAGGAATCTACTTTCAGCATGGAGGCAGAGTATGGTTTCATTCAGTTAGTAATATCTAAACCTGGTAACCAAATTTGGATGTGTCTAACTGTATTTTAGTAAAGACGGATTTAAATTATAATCTCTTTTGGTATATTACAGAAATAGTCGATTCTCAGACCAAAGAATATCATGGTACTTGAGTTTGTGTATTCTTATAAAGACAGCAACTGCAGAACAAAATGCCATCTATAGAATTCTTAGATTTCTTTTTCTTCAAGAAGAAATGGTTTTCTGTTGTTGCTTGTAGAAACAGTGACAAGAGAGTAAACATTTTCAAGGAAGTATCTTCACATGACAGAAGCTGTATCCCTACTGAAAAGGTGGATATAATGCTTTTCTTCCAAAGGCCATTATTTCTTGGCAGTCTCCCTGAATTTTTTTTTTGACATTATGGACATGACCTCTAAAGAATGTCTTAAAACCAACTTTGCCTTCAAGCTATTTCTGTTCTATTTGCAGTATCCTGGAGATCGTTTTAAAGTTGTGGGAATCCAATTCAAGTACAAATTGAGATTGGAAAGTGCTGTATTTCATGTGTCCTTCCACTTATGTTTGTTTTGTTAGGTTATACCTTAATTATCATGTGTTATTACTGTTGTGGTCACTTCCTTCACCTGGCAGCCTTTTTAGGAACTCAGCACTGTCTTCCTGTTTATTCACTGTTTTGGGGAAGCTATGTGGAAATCTGCTGTGTTTGTATCCAAAGAACGTAAGTTCTTACCCCTGATCCCTTTGGTAAGGTCTAAGATATAGTCAAGATTATAAAATGTCTGATTTTTCAGCATGCTCAGAATAAAAATGACATGCCCACTTCAACAGCTGCTGCAAAATTAACAAAAATTTGGAAGTCTTCTTACAGACTTCTACTATGTATATTTTGTATGAAAATCTACTCATTTTAAGCAGTTGGGAATAGGTAGAAGAAAATCATGAAAGTATCTGAAATAACTACCACCGATCCCTTTCTGAAGATCTAGGCCAAAATGATCACAGTGAAATTTTTCATTTGCTAAGGAAAAAGGATGGAATGGAGAAACATTTGCCATTACAAGAGAAAAACTGAAGTCTTCAGTAAATCACACCTCATATCAGCACACATATTTTGCATAGATTTCTACTAGTCACTCTCCCGGTACTGTCAGATCCATGCAGAACACTAGAGTTCTGTGTGTACTACCATGTTTTGGTGTGCTTACTGCTCTGTAGAATGTTTTTGGACCCAGTCCAAAACTCTGAGGGAATCCAGACTCACTTACCATTCATTTTCCTTCGTATAATTTCCTCAAAATTTGGCATTTCTTCTTGTTGCAGCAGTCATTTCTGTTTCTCTTTCTTCTGCTCTCCAAAGATAAGCTGTGGAAGACTCCTAAAATAAATAGTAAAAAATCCTCTTATGAATTCTGCTCTCCTCTGGTGATCAGTCTCATCTGATGAGCAAATTCCATATTAAACATTTCTTTGTTTTGATACTAGCTTGTTGAGGGAAGTGGTTGTTCTCGCTGCTTACGCATGGTAGGTTTTCTGTGAATAGAGGCTTATGAATTGTTAACAACTGCCTATTGTGAATCCTCTGCAATTATCTTTTGGAATTTCTGATTGATTTAGCATCATAAAATTGTAATGAAAGAGTAATTCAGGTTTGAAGGGACTTTCCAGGGGTCATCTGGTCCAGAGTCTGAGGCACCTTAGATTAGGCTCCAGATTGCTAAATGCCTTGCTGCTCGTTTTTTTCTGGGTCTTTAACTTGCAGGTGGAGAAGCAAGGAAGCAAACAAGTACTACATTGAAAATGTTAGCAGCCTGAAGAAGTTATACACACAAAACCCATTTATAAAGTATATCTGAAATTCAGAACTTACACATAAATTCCATTGTACTCAAAGCATCATGTGGTGACTCCTACATTTTCATTCCTCTCCCAGTCTGGTCATGGAGTAACAATTTTTTTTGTTTTGTTGCTGTAGGGGGTTTTTTTTTGTTTGTTTGGGTTTTTTTATTTGTGAATGGTTAGGGCTGGGCCAGCCACTAGACAAATGACAGATGTTCGCTATTCACCCCTCTCCCTTCCCAAAGGGATAGAAAAAGGGATTAGAAAATGGTTAAACAGCTTTAATGAAAATAATAACAATGAAATGAAAAATATACAAATATATACAAACCCAGTATTGAACCCTGTACCCCTGATGGCAATTGCATCACCTGTCACCACTGATGCTGTGGGGCAGACACTGGGGAATTCTGAACTGAACTCAGCGACAGATGGGAACCAGATTCAGGAGCTGGATTCTGGAACTGGATTTAGGAACACCCGTATCGGGCTTGAAGGCAGAAGGAACAGAGTCCTCCTCAGACACCAGCCATTGAAGAAGAGAATCTGATCCCTGTGATCCCTCAGTTTTATACTGAACATGATGTATATGGGATGGAATACCTTGTCGGTCAGTTGAGGGTCACCTGTTGTGTCTGCTCCTGCCCAAAGGTGCGGCCTTTACTTTCTTTACCCTCAACATGGTGCACAAGATTTAGCAGTGACCTTGGTCTGCACAGGAGCAAGTAAGTGAGGATGTGAGGGCGATCTGGCTGCGACATCTGCCACCCCACTGATCACCAAGGTTGATTCGGCTGATCTGGCTGGCGGGGCTGGTGTCCCCTTCCTCCCTCACCACTCCATGTGCGTTCCTTCCGAAGCTGCACGTTCCATCGAAGAGGACCACCTTCCCCAATAGACGTGAACCGTTCATCGGTCAAGGCTATACGGTAGCTGCGCTCCCCTGCTAGAAGCTCCAAACAAGCTCAAGGTTCTGTAAGTATAAGCAAGAGCCCTTCTACACGCCAGTCCTTGGCAGTAACTCTCAACATGGAGTGTTCTCACTGCTAGAAGCACACACTGTCTGCAGAAGTATGCCATTAACTTCAGAAAGTGCAGTTACTTAGAAGAGACTTAGTTGAAAAGTAAAATCACTGAACAGAGTTAGTTCTGTTCTGACTCAAACTGGGACAGTATTACGTGAACATTTTCCATCATTCTGCTATGGGAGGCACAGGAGACTGAAATACTGAAAATTCTTGGGGACCTCTAATTCTGGTAAGATTTTCAGCTTTACAGGAAAAAGCTTTATGAAATCAGTACTAAGTAATCTGTTCTGTTTCTGAGACGTGAGGAATTCTGTCTTGTCTTCTAACATGCATACACAATGTATTTTGGATTATTCACATACTCTGCTTGGATGCCTAGTGCATTCTTGTATGATTTACAGACAAATTATATTCTGGTATTTGAAAAATGTATATAATTTTCCATATCCTTCTAGTAAAAATACACTATCTGAAATGAGCAAGAAAAACCTTAGAGCCCTGTCCCTACTAGAGAGAGAACAGATACGAATTCCTTGCTTGACGATGTTCTTTCCACCCATGCCCCACATTAAAACTTATAGCAATTCTATGGCACTGGCAGGGAGATGAACTACAGGGACTCATCATCCCAGATTACTAAAGGCTTGGTTGGAACAAAGCTAGATTTGTGTGCTTTCAAATGTTGTCCTGGCAAGTGCTTCTTAGGTGCTTAACTGATTAACCAGCGTGCTTCCAGGACACTGAGACTTCTGTGGATGTTCATCTCTCTCATGGCTTAGGTGCCTCTTAGGAAAAACAGTGCATCTTCTCAACATCTTTACAAGTAAAAGGAAACAATTTTAGGAGAAATCAGCTAAGTCACCCAGACAGAAAGTGGTAGGGAGTTACTGAAGCTGAGTCAGCACTTGTGGTATTGCTGCTTTGTTCTCAGGCTTCTTGTCAAGTGTTTATCCACCTAGTTGTCCTCTCTCTTAGTTGTCATCTTCCACCTCCATTGGATGCAGACCAGGAGAAACAGTTATTCCTTATAAAGCAGCTTTAGCAAAGAGAAAGAAAAAGGATGTTGAATTTAGATTCATGCTGTGTTGTTGCTTGACTTCTCTCCTCTGGAGCACAGCTTGAATACTGCCATGAGAAATATTCTTTCCACCATGTCTGACAGTCTAAACCTGGTAACACTGTACCTGCTGAATACAGGCCTCCAGGTGTACCAGAAGATACAGGATAGGACCTCACCTACCAGAACTAAGAATGTAAAATGAGAAGAGCCATGAATAAGTGATTATTAGATCAGCGTCTCTCAGCAGGTTTGGGGTTTTTTTTGGTAGAGCAAAACCCAGAACTTTTGTGGATCCATGTATTCTGTCTCTCCAAAGTGGAGTGAATTAACTGGTCTTGGAAAAAAGATGTCGCTCCTTCCTGACCGGCTGGATTTTACTGGATTTGGAGACTCAACAGTCATGAATATTTAACACTCCTCTTGCTGTTGCTTCCTTCTTCTTCCCACCTGAATAGTTACTACACAAGTTTTCACTAGTGTTATTATGAATTGCCAAGTAACCCAGGCATTTTCATAAAGGAACACATCTAGCTGTATAGGGGCTTAATATTTTGAAGGTACCACATGCAATCCTTTATTTGGATATGCTATCGAGGAAAAGCTGCCAATAGCTTACAGATAAGGTATCTTTTCTTTCAACTCTGCCTTCCCTGTCAATCCCATTTACAATCTGCCCCCCATTTTCAATCCCATTTTTGTGTTTATTATGGTACTTGTCACTTCTGCAAAACTACATGTGTTTGGAATCTTCTGGGAAACTGGCATATCCCATGCTATAATCAGTGTTTTGGGTGATGTTTTTATTTGTCCTGTAATTCTGTGGTAACAATTGCCTTTACTTAATTTAAGACAGAGCAGATCAATCAGAAACACATGAAACAGGTTTCCCTAATTTTTCAGAAGTATTTGTTAAATGTGATTATACCTATTTTGTGTGTGTACCTCTACAGTGTGAAATGTATACTGTCTCCACTGAACAACCTTATATCATAAATAGGTTGAAGGAGAGCCTTCTGTTAACTTGAACACTGAGTGGTGTGCTGAGGAACTACAGATCCAGCTATTCAGCATATCTGAATACAGGGTGCTTTTACTATAATCTCTGCAGTCTTCTTGTTTCCTAAATATTGATATAGGAAAAGAAAATTAAAATCAGTTAACAGCAGCATTTAGCCAGGCCTTTACAAATTGCATTGAAAGAAAAAAACCCTGTCACAGTGAGCCAGTTTACTGTTCCATCCCTGCTGCAGACCCCAGGTTGAATTCTGAGTTAGGTCACAAATGAAAGAATAATTTTATGCCTGTCACCATCTGTGCAGCATCACGACTTTACCACACATTCCAGCATCATTCAGAATGCTATGAAATCAAAGTTACAAAGACACACATCCTTGCCTCAGTAGTGAGATATCCTGATAGTGCTGCTTGGGAACACTTAAGCGGCCCTACTGCGTGATGGTTCATTCTGTTACTGCTTCACTTATTAAAAGCAGATTCCCATCTCTCTTGCAGCTGAGGAAATGAGATCACAATATGGCCCCATAACAGTGAAATAACTCATTTGCTACCTGACGTGTTATTCCATTAAGCACCACTATAACAACCAGTCACAGATAGAATTCCCCGCTTCTTGTTTCAATCGTGCTACACTTTCAAATGTACTTCTAATGTTGGCGAATTTTTCTGCATGGAAATATAACTGCACCTTCAAGTTGGGACCTTGAAACATTCGCATCTGGCAACCGTGATTTTGATACGTATAGATAGATTGCATTAAGCTAACTTTGCTACTGCAAAATGACAGGGCTTACAATTATACTGTCGCTAGATCTGCAGAAGCAGAGCAGCGAAGCAGCATTTGTAAGGCTGCTCTGTGCCAGATGGTGCACCATGTCAGAAAAATCTATTTGAGCCCTTGTGTTCTTGCGTTATAACCAGCAGATTGTCAGCTGGAGTAAAGTACAGAAAGCATGTAATTTAACTGACCTTGTCTCTGTAGGAATTAATTCGGAATCAGAGGATGAAGCTATTGAAGTTTTGACTCAGTGAGGCTATTTCCTTTTTTTTTTTCCCCTCTCTCATATGAAATGTATCAGTGATTGATAAGGACTGTTGCAAAACTTCCTCTGAAATGTGAATGATTTGTGAACTTGACAGACAAGACATTTTAGTAAAATAACACTCTCAAACACTGCTTTGCAATACTATGAGCTCTGATACCTAGAAATAAGTTTCTCTGGATTGCAAATTACAAAATACAGCTCTATTCATTTTCATGATTACAGCTAGAAACCATATATTTTTTCTGATTGTGATCTTGAAGTCAAACTTCAGACACAAAATCAGGCTGCAAAATGCGATCCGCAATCTCACCTGGATGAACTTCAGTCTCAAGATGCAAAGCACGTTGATTTTTTTTTATTATTATTTTGGTGGTGTTGTTTTTTTAAAAAAATTTAAAAGATTCCTTTATGCTAAATCTTCATTTAGGAAATTAAGGAAAAAGAAAAAAATGCTGGGCCAAGATCACATGCTTTTCAGTCTGGCAGACTCCAAAGAAAGAGGATCTTTTGGTTGTCGTGGCACTAAGCCTCGAACTTATCTACCAATTCCTACCTCTATTTTTTTCCACATCTAATCTTAATTTAAAAACATATTTATTGCCATGCAGTTTGTTCTCTCTTTATTCTTTGTATTTCACTCTCCTTTATTATTTATTTCAAGTATTTATTATTATTCTTATTATTTAATTAAACTGCTCTTATCTCAATCTATGAGTTTTACATTTTCTTTCCAATTCTCCTCCCCATCCCANACTTTGAAACATCAGTGGCTGTGCATGAGAACATTCACAGATTCACAGAATTTTAGAGATTGGAAGGGACCTCGAAAGATCATCTAGTCCAAACCCCCCATTGCCGGAGCAGGATCACCCAGACCAAGTCCCACAGGAACTCATCCAGGCGGGTTTTAAGTGTCTCCAGAGGAGGAGACTCCACAATCGCCCTGGGCAGCCTCTGGCATCCTCACTGCAAGTTCTTCCTAACCTTCAAGTGGAACCTCTTCTGTTCTAGTTTACACCCGTTACCCCTTGTCCTATCATTAGGTGCCATCAAGAAGAGCCTCCCTTCATCCTCCCGACGCTCACCCTTTATGTATTTATAAACAGTAATCAGGTCACTCCTTAGTCTCCTCTTCTCCTCTCCTCGTAAGGGAGATGTTCCACTCCCTTAATCATCTGGTGCTGGAGCACCTTAAAATGTGTGGCTTTGATAAGCCCACAACAGAGGAGGAACATCCCTGCAGGGACTGCAGTCATGTGTAAGACCATGTTGGAGCAGGTTTACTTCTGAAGCGACTGTAGCTATGGGTAAGGCCATACTGGAGCAGGTGTATCTCTGAAGACCCTGTGATCCTTGGTAATGCCATGCTGGAACAGATGCACCTCACAGTGACTGCGGCTGTAGGTAAGTCTAAGACAAAACAGTATAGAAGGGACTTTGCTGTGTTACCCCTTGTGTAGTAATTTCTCATAGCTCAAAATCACATTAAAGCTAAGGATTTAGCTAATCTTTAACAACTCTAAGACCCAAACTGAAAAACTAAATAAACTTAACTCGTAGGTTGGCTTCATTTGACATTAGATGTGTAGCTTTTGAAACGACAATGTCTTTTTTTTCAGGTTAAACACATTAAAATTGAAAGAAGAGACGTTGTCATCTTTAATGTATACAGGCAACAGCAATGAGAAATAAGCAGCCGCTGTTGTGGATCATAGTTACCATAGCAATGCATTCCCACAGTCACTTAGATATTCATTTATAATAATAGTAGCTTTAGTAAAGAAGAATGCAAAAGTTGCCGATAGCATTCATGAGGTTTGCTGTATCAGATTTTCATTGTTTACTCTAAGAACTTTAATAACAGCTGGACAGTCACCAATGATGGAACACGCTGAAGTAAATTAGAGCTGGTTTTTGGTTCCTTTCTTCCAATCTGTATAATTACTTGTAAATAATCCTCTTAAGTCAGTAACATCAGACCCAGGACAACTCACTAGAAGTCCAAGCTAGTGTCCAATCAATCATCTTCTATTAAATTTGGTGGCCTTATTGGGTTCATACTTACATAAAATAATACCAAAAGAAGAGTAACTTTCAGGGGCCCACAGTTTTAATACTATGACAATACTGGTTACTAAAAAATAAAACTTGCAGACTCATCACTGAGTGGTATATAGCAAGAAATCAAAAAATAAAAGCAAAAAAAAATTCCCCAAACCAACCAACAAACCCAAACAAAACACAATCCTAAACCTACCCAGCAGATAATCCTGAAACTCCACATTAAGCAGTAGCTTAAATAAATGCTGTGTAACCCTTATAATAGAACTAATTGAACAAAAATCAAGCTATACATAAAAGTAGCAACATTTTGCACTGAAAGAAAAGATCTCGCGTGTTTACAGTAAAAACTATTGTGTAAAGTTTGAAGATGAAAACATATCACTGTTTTCACTGAGAGATTTCAAAATTTCCAAGCGAAATAAGTTAAATAAACTTCACACAATAACATAAGCCCTGTCATTGTTACAACAAAAAGAAGATTCTGCATGAGATCAGAATAAAAATAGATGTTGACTTTAAAGGATAAAAATAATGACCATCCTTAATCTATAGTTGAAGATGTGAGGAAAGATAAAGAACTTAAAAATGCTTTTGCAGCTTTTGATATTCAAGTTCAGTGTTATAATCAGTAAATGTGCACACCATGATGACAAAGCACATTTGCTAGGATGTCGATTCAGCAAAATAACCTGTAATATTATTCAGCTGTTCAAAGCATATAATACTTAGATAGCAATTAAAAGGAAAAAGAAAATGAGAAAAGTGACAAATTACTCAAGACAGAAATTCTACAGAGCCATTACTTCTGTTTTACATTGCACCCAGTTAAAACTGGTATGATTATTTATAAAAAATGTAACCTTTTTTACTTGCACAGAACCAGAATACTAATTTAGTTTTACTGTACAGTAAGTGGTGCAACATAGTAAAACAGATTTTGAACCTGAAGAAGGTAGAACACAGAACAGAGGTTATGCTACATGTGCTCAGGCATCTGCAGTGTCCCTCCCTCTTGATCTCTAGGACAACTGGGATAGATGGTTGGTGGGATGGATAGCCCAGCTGTACCTTTTTCTTCAGGTATGCTCTCTTTTCTGCCAAACAAGTTTTCTGATCTGTTTAGAAACAGCAGATTTATTTACTTGTTTATGGATTTGGAATGTCAAGAGCTTTAAGAACACTACGTCATTGTTGGAAAAGCATATTAGTCAAACTATTAAAAAATTTCTTCATACTTTAAAATGTTTTCATCTAGTAAAGATTAAAATATTCTGTTCATATTCAGAAAAAAATCTGTTCATCTTTCAGGATCTATTGTTATTATTTATAATGTGGAATCGGAACAGTGTGTCTGTAAATGAAGACTTGATTTAAGGAAGATTACATGTATTTGTTTACTATGTATATATTTTCTAATAAAACCAGTGGTTTGCAGACCAGAACTTGTTGACTGGATGATCCGACCCTACAAACAGCATTAACAAGGCCCATTCAATGAGATATGATCATACCTGATACACGCCAAGAGGTGCAAGTTCACAGCACACATTCATTTTATCAGTCACAAAATCTCAGTATGATGGAGTCTTTAAGCTGCTTTTATAGGTACAAATGACAAAACAGTATATAAGAGGTAAGTACATGCTAATGTGAAAATACAAATATATTTCCAATATTCTAGATACTAAGCTCTTAAATTTATGTATCATGGAAATAACTCGAAATTATCCAATCTGCTACACTTCTTCCCCAACAATCATATCCATACTGCACATCTGAGGCTCAAAAGGCCATATGAAGGTTTTCCTTAACTTGAAGAGTAAGGCACACTTTAAGAAACGCAGTATTGAAAGAATTACAGCTTTCTTTCTTTTTTTTTTTCTTCTTCTTAATCTCTCCTTCGCTGCTCTGTGTTAGTTTTACAGAATTGTTCTTAAGACTGTTTTCAGCAACATCAACATGTGGAAGTTGCAAGAGCAGCATGCACAGCATGCTTGACTCTTCATTCAGCTGACTGGATGAATTCTGCAGAGTAGGGTTAGCGGTTGGACTCGATGATTCCAAGGGTATTTTCCAACCTCAAAGATTCTATGATTCTATGATTCTTCCTTCCAGATTCGGGATGGGATGACTGCATTTCAAAGGATTAGGTGTCCTGGCCCCACAATAAAACAGACATTACCGAACACCTGAACTGCTCATGCCAGCACTGGAACTTCAAACTGCAAAACCCATCCTTTGGCCTCAGCAAACCAAACTGGTTTGTGCAGCTGGGTTGACTACATAAAATTGGATGGTGTTCTGCATGAAGCTGGTTTAATGAGACTGGTGAAGGGACTGGAGGGGAAGTCTTGTGAGGAGAGGCTGAGGGAGCTGGGCTTGTTCAGCCTGGAGAAGAGGAGACTCAGGGGGGGCCTTCTCCCTCTCTGCAACTCCCTGCAGGGAAGGTGTCGGCAGGGGGGGGCCGGGCTCTTCTCCCAGGCAACTTGTGCCAGGCCGAGAGGGCCCGGCCTGAAGCTGCGCCAGGGGAGGGTTCGGTTGGATGTTGGGACGCAAGGGGGATCAAACCCTGGGATGGCCTGGCCAGGGAGGTGGTGGAGTCGCCATCCCTGGAGGGGTTTAAGGACACACTGGATGCTGCCCTCAGTGGCAGGGTTTAGCTGCTGTGGTGGTGTTAGGTCACAGGCTGGACTCGATGAGCTCAGAGGGCTTCAGTAATTCTGTGATTCTGTAAACCTCTCAGCTCCCTGCTGCTTTCCTCACTAAAAGCACCGTAACCCTCGCACAAACAGCAGGGCCACAGCAGAGCCGGGGCGGGCGGGCACACAAACAACATGGCGCCCACACACACCGCCCCCCGCGCCCCTCACCGCGCGCGGCGAGAGCCCAGAAAAGGGGGCGGAGCGAAGCTCGCCCCGCCCCCCGGCTCCGAGAGCGGAGGGGGGGAGGGAGGTGGGTGGGGCGCACGCGACGGCGCCGCGTCACGTGCAGCCAGCCAACC
>WEIS01087331.1:1238-13236 GCA_013389965.1 Todus mexicanus | reverse complement strand
ACAAAACAAACAAAACCCCACAACCCCCAAAACAAGCGTTTAAAATAATTTATGGGTCTCTGGAAGAAAAAATGTGAAAAAATCTCCATAATGCACTAAGCAGGGGAGAAAGCAGTATCCATTAGTAACTTAAACATGAATATGGGAACGGCCAGCATCTCCCAATGGGTACACTGAGGGATGAAGAAGCTGAGCTGTGGCCATTAGGGCTGCATTAAGTGCAATGCAAGAGCATTAAGAGCTGTGCCTTGTCATGGTGGCACCAGGTGAGACGGGAAATGAGTTCTTGGTAGTCATAGCATGGAAACCTGGATATGCTGCATGGTGTCCTCCAAGCACTGCCTGCTCAGCTTCCACCACTACACTCCTCTAGCTGTGTGTAAGTCTATATTAAACGGAGGACAAGCCTTCCTGTCCCTTCCCCAATCCTCATTTTAACAATCTTTTGGAAATCCTGCCTAAATTTAACCTTTTGGATGCAATGCTGAGATACTTTGTTGCCTTGACCACGGCAAAATCAACAACACCCATATTTCTGAAGGTCCTTCGCAACACGTAAAAGCAATGGCGAAAAAGCCATAAAGTTCCCCCCCCTTCTTAATTCTGTACTTACTGGGTACAGAAATGCCAGCAGACACCATGCTACTGTGAGCCTCCTAAGAGTGTCCGTGGACCCTTTCATTATTCAAATCTCAACTAGCTTTCTAAAAAAAGCAAATTTTCTAGCTCTTGTGGCTGCAAGGAAAGCTTGAAAACACAAATCCTTATTTTGGATGCCTATGNCTGCAAGGAAAGCTTGAAAACACAAATCCTTATTTTGGATGCCTATGCAAGAGCTTCTTGCTATTATGTAAGTTATTATCCCTTTCCAGCCACATAACTTTTCTTAATCAAATGGGTTTGGCTATCTGATTGGGGGTTGGGGTGGTTTTTTAAACATTCGAGTTGGTAAAATTATTTTATATTTAAACATACATTCACAAGCTTCCTACAGATGAGACGAAATACATTCCTTACCATAGAATCTCTTGAATTTAACAATTAATTTGGAGTTCAATGCCAAACCAGGAAAGCACCAAAAGATCATGCAATTACTTTGTAGAAGGCACCGACTTAACAGCTTTTCTTGCAAGACTTCTGCCCTCCTGACCTCATCTGATTGCATCTGNGAATTAGGTCCTCAGTCCTCACTGAATGCAGCAGAAAACAGTTACTGTTTACCTAGGAGCCCCAGGAAAACCAAGGGAATCTGTACAGCTAGGATTCAGTTTGGCACACATCGCTGCTCTCACAGAGCATCTATTAAAGTTTGACTCTCACTGTAATAATGGACCACGAGTGGCTTTGGATTCAGATCTGAGCTGCAGCTCAATGATACACGGCCCCTACATTATGTAATAAAAAACCACTGAAAGGTAAAAGACAGCAAATAAATCATTAGCACGTTTATACTCCATTTTGTGCACTTTTCAAGCCAGGATGCATTTTTTGCATCTGCTTTTGTTAACCCAGCAGTTTTCATGCCGTTTCCCCTGCATTGGACCATCTTTTGCTACGAACCAATGTAGCTAAAACTAGACTGGATGAATAAACAAGTTGTAATTCAGAACTTGATCACTAGGTGGTATAGAATCAGAGACGCAGGGACGTTAGGATAGGTAAATGGTGATTAGCGCAATGTAATCATCTACGCAAGGGCTCCATTTCATTAAAGATGTGTTAGAGCACACATCCATGGCCATCTGTTTCTATTTTGCCAGCCCACTTGAGTGGCGATCACAAGCATTCCCATGTGTGCTGAAGCATTGTTGAGCAGAACATCTGGCAACAGCCACCACGACCGTTAAAAAAACATGATAACAACAGAGGCATTAAAGCAAATATATGTACAATAATTTCATTGTTGAAACCTCTACTAAGGCAGCCCCGTTGTTCAACAAAGTGAACATTGAAAATGCTCCTTTCCTAAATTTTTGCTTTACTGGGCACGCCAACACTTCAGTAGGAAGACACCTCAGTGGAACAGTTTTCTGGTTTTTTCTTGGTCCTGGCTTTTGACATTGCTCAGAAGGCAATAAAAAAATAAAAATTAAAAGCATTTACAAGAGAATGAAAAGCATTAAAGCAAGACAGAACTTTCGACTAATTTTCCTGTATTAAAAAGAACATATTCATGCCATATGTTGTCAGAACATAAGAACAACTGCATTCTAGAAATGGAACTGAAAAATCAAAACATTTGAATCTTTATCTTGGCAAAATAAAGAATAAGTGTTGAAGGAACCTAATGAGCTTTTGGGAGTGAGAAAAGTTGCTCTCACTGAAAATGGATGGAATCCCTCCAAATTTACACTGATGTAACTCCAAGCAGAAACCAAAAGTTTAGTCAGCAAGTAAATAAATGAGCCTGTTTACAGCTGCTTTTTACCATAGATTTAAGCTTAAAATAAGTGAATAAGCCACTGTTTTTCCCATTTACATTTTTGAGGATAACTTTTAATGAATTATGTGGTACCTCATGTTGAAAAAAGCACACAGCTTAGAAAAAGAAGGTTCTCTTCAGACCTCCTCTCTATTTTCTTTTCCTTCACATAGTTTAAGCCCTTCCAGACTAGCCAAGCATCTACAAGATGACAGAAGATGGACAAGAGAAATATCTGTCCTTAGAAACTGAGCTATGCTTAACATCCTTAAGCAAACACAGCTGACATGCTTGCAGTTTGTCGGTTTATGCATTTCAGCATTCACTGCAGAAATTAAGCTAACGTACATTGATCGCACTTCTTACACCGTAACCTGTAACAAAAAGCTAAAAAGCGAAATGTCTGTGGACAGACTTGACATCTCCAAGCCCACAGCACAGAAGTGAAGTAAATAATGCCAAAAAAGGGATTTTTTTTGTGAGATCAGCGTAGTATCTTTCAACTAGTTACTTAGAAGTGTAAATCATGAGGCTACAGGGGCAAGGACCTGCCTGTCTATGCTGATCAGTTTTATTGGACTATGATGTTTTACCACAAATTCCTGTTATATGGAACTCAAGAAGAAAGACATTTTCTGCTTCTATGTATTGATAAAAAGAAGAAAAGGCAAGGTTCCTTCACTCTTTCTTCTGGAGTGTACAATAATAGTTTGAGTGCTGTCTTTTCTTGCCCTGAGTGCCCGAGGAGAAGGTCCATTTAATTTGCTAATAGCGATATAGTTTAAGATGACGCTTACCTGCTGGCAACCAACCACAAGGAGGCCTTAGGGGAAGGAGAAAGGACAAGCACCAAGATAATAATAAGCTTTTGCTTATTAACTCCTAGCGCGGGAAGACAGGCAACAGTGTTCCCTGGTATTCACTGTTGGGGACCATTGCATTAATCATACACGTGCACTGTTGCTGGTCTTCTGCTGCCCTAGTAATATCCTTTCATTCCACATGAGATCAGTGGAGAGGTCAGACATTGTACAGGTGCCAGGTTAAGTTACTCTCTGTTCTCAGATATACTATTTGACGTGTCTGGCTGGCTTTTAGAGGCTGTGTCCAGCCCCTTCTGGGGATCCCTGCCAGATCTCCACCAGTATAGACTGGCTCACATCCACACTGCCACTCTCAGGGGACAGGACCTTGGCACAAGCTATCCTCTCCGCTATATTTTGGCTGCTTCTTGGAGGAGCTGGTTTGGTTTATTCCATAATCAAGCCCCAGAGTAAGCTACCAGTTACACAGAGGCCCTAGAGTTAAAACAGAGTAGGAATAAAGTTGATGGAGCTGTTACACCTGCTTCAGACTATCCTAAATTCTTGGGTCTGGCCTCTGTTACTGCTTTACAACCTCTGGCAGAAGGATTAGGCAGAGTTGTTTTTACTGGCAAGAAAGAGATACAGTTGTAAGGGAATGTTACTAATGCATGAGGAAGAATGAAGATGGACGGTTGCACTAAAATACAGTGGTCACAACATAACTGTTAATAACCTCAGTTAATGGATCACATTTCCTCTACAACCACCTCTGCAGCCCAAGTGTCTGAATCACCTGCCTCGTCCCTCGGTGCCCAAGGCGCAAGTGGCTGGAACCCACATCCACTCTTTGCTGAGAACTGCAGAGAATGGGTCTGTCCAGCTGATTACAGGTTTTATCCACCACTTGAGCAGTCAGGAATATTTGCTTCAGAAACATTAATTTGCTACTGGAGTAAGTTGTTTGCCAAGGTATTTATTCCCAGATCAAAGTCACACCAGTTGAAAGTATCAGACTCTTTGTCCTGTTGCTCTGACTGCAGCGTCCCTCCAGCTCTCCAGCGGAGGCACAAGCAGAGGTAAACAGATGCCCTCCTTCTCCCCCTTTGGCTCCTCTGCGTGGCTGAGGTTCCCACATCATTTCTAGTATTGAGTTCCCACATCTTTTTTAGTGCTGAGTTTTGGATCAAGGCCCCCAGTCTTCCTGCAGCTGTAACAACAGCAGCAATTTAGTGGTAAATTCTGTCAGAAGGTTTATGAAATTCATTGACAAATGTTTTCTGTATACTCTGTCAGATTCGAAGCATAACTGAATGGGAAAAATAGTCTTACTCCAAAGAGTTGGGATTTTTTTTAAATGTGCAGTACGTTGCACAACTATTTCCTCTTTCTTGTTGCCCAAGGAATCAGTTTTGGTTATATTCACATTTCTTTTGTCACTGGATTGTTGGACTGGATCTGGTGGTGGCTGATGGATCTGTTTTTATGACATTGCCAAGGGAGTCCAGAGGTGTGAGGTAGGAGTTCTGGCACTGTGGTCTAATAAAAATGGGAAAAAATGCATTCAAAAAGTGAATGCAGAAGGCTTAATGAGAGTTTGAGAGATGCAATGAGAATACTTCAGGTTTTTTTCTTCCCCTCAAGTAACTCCCATTTATCATGGCCCTCAGGATGGCAAACAGCCTTAGCCACATCACTGTATCATTTCTCTTTTGTGATTAAGATTTTGGTGTTTTGTGGTGTTCGTAACCAACAACAGTTCATTTAAAAAAACAACCAACCAAACAAGCAAGCCAACAAACAAACAAAACAACCCAAAAAAGTCAACAAGACAACTCATTCTTTAATATGTGGAATCTGGCTATGCCTGCCCCTGAAGTGGGAAAAAAGGATACAGTATTTCTCTGTATGAAGGAAGAACAGTAGCTTTACCAGCATACTTCTGGGCTAGAAGGACCTCCAGAAGCTCTCAAGTTCCACAGCACATTCAAGAAACTATTTATTTTTTTGTCTATCCATTTTTAGGATCAATTTTATTGGGTTTTTCTCAGTGCTCAGATTTGGCTTTGGTGTGATCCTGCTGACTTCAGAAAGAACAGAAATAATCCACTGCTGAGTTCTTCTGCAAACTTCACTCTTAGTTGTCATGCAAGAAGGAAAAATTTACCCTAGGAGAGCAATGGGTCACATAAAGAAATTGAAATGGAGGATCTCTGGACTCCTAGTTTTTCATTTAGAAAGTACTTGGATGCAAGGGTGAGTCAGAGGCACTACATCAGCAGAGCCTGGTATCATGTACGCGTTATAAATGCCAACTAATTCTCCACCAGGGTTAACTGGGAATAGCTAAGATTTCTTATTTGGGAAGGAGAGATCAAGGACTCAGAAGCAGGTCGTATTTCACAGAATGGAAATACACACTTCTGGGAGCAGTCTTCTGCCTTCTACAGGCAGCTAAATAAAAAAGCTAAAAAAGAAGCAGGAGTGGCCAACCTATGACTCTTGAAGCACGTGTCACTCACAAGCAGCACAAGATCTCTTTCCTAAGATAAGGTTGCTCCACATGAGCAGCAGTCGCAATGTTTTGGTGGATAACTGAGCTGCTCAGGGATAGGAAGAAAGGACCATCAGAGGCCAGTGGTCACCGAATCTGTCAGGATCTTGATTGCTTCCCTCCCAATGTAACAGTTGGACACCTGCAGAGCACCAGCCATCTTGCAGAGTTCTTTCTCCTCTTGCGTTTTTGAGATGTGTGATACATATTCTGGGCTTTCCACTAGGCAAAGAGCTGATGCTTAGTGAGGCATCAGAGAAGGCTGGTGACTCCTATTACAAATCCACTCCTCTTCTGGGAGCACCAGACATAGTAACATCCAGTTGGTCCCACACTCACAGTTCTGAAGACAATAGTTCCTGCCCTACTCACTATCCACTGATACAAATGTCTCCTTGGGGGCAATGCTTATGGCAATACAGGGTCCCTGCATAGGGATTAAATCTTTCATGACAGACCAGCAGACTTAACCCCTGTAGGTACATATTTTCCAGTGCCTAGAAGAGAGGTCTCCTACAGCAGGATACCTCAGCTGGTCAACTGCAGAGTGGACAGAGAAACCTGCAGAAGTGCTTGGAAGAAGCTAAGTACAGGTCTTTCCCTATTCCATCATAAACATTAGATAAATTGTCCGTAACATACTGCCTCTTATTGCTTTCTTCTCAAACAAGCATGACTCAGATGAATGAAGTCTGAAACCGGTATTTGGACCAGTATGGAATGGCACAGTCAAAGACACTGTCTCATTCCTTGATTCATTGTCATGTATTTTACATCTATAATGACCCTGGGATTT
Organism: Todus mexicanus; assembly: GCA_013389965.1. Lineage (NCBI taxonomy): Eukaryota > Metazoa > Chordata > Aves > Coraciiformes > Todidae > Todus > Todus mexicanus. Next base: position 6,661 of record WEIS01087331.1, on the reverse strand, counting down.
TTTTGCCAAACCATGCAGTGGCTGCCATGTACTTAACAAGTGAAAACTATGAGAATTTGGAAAGAAAATAATCAAAATCTCCTCCAGAAAAGTATTCTTCTAGGGCTGTGTTGTTACCTTGCCTTTGTGAATTGCCACTGAAATCAATGAAGCTTTTGGTGTGATGAAAAAGTGCACACTACGAATTGTGCAAACTGATCCAATACATCAGAAAGCAAAATTTGATCTGGTCCTCAGCATGTCAGCTATTCCCAGGGGCATTACTCAAGGTGTCGCCTGGCTCAGCTGCTCCTACATGTTCCTTTGCAGGTTTGGGGAGTCTTGTTGTTTGCTGATGTTATTGTTTCCACATGCAAGATTCCATTACAAATCACTTATCCACAAGTCCTTTGGACTGAATTCCTACCACTGTACCCTTCCTTCTTCACTTGTGAAGCCCCTGAAAGAGCATTTAGAAGCACTTTGCCACCTCCTTCAGGAGGCATATTCCCACCCCATCCCAGCAAGCTGCTGCTGACCTCGTCACCTACCCACATGTACAATGGATGCTTTTTATGAATGTTGTCCAAGTTGTCTTTTGATAGATACAGCACTGCTTTGTGTACTGTGAATGCTAAAGTAAATATATTAACCTCAGATCTGTAACTTCACAAAGCCTCATTATAGCTTGTAGGCTTCACTGAAACCTTACCCTGTAGTACTTAACATCTATGATTCAGGGTGTCAAAGTGTTAATCAGCTGGCATGATCAAGATTAAACAAGTAAATTATTTTGATATTCTTCAGTAATATATTAAAAGTGAAACAAGATCCACTGGCCTTTGAGGTTCAAGTCTCAGCACATGCAATTATACAAGGACTTCCCTGTAAAAGTGATCTGGAGAGCTGAGAAAAACAAGTCCTTCTCAGATGCAGTCTTAGCAGTGGTCCGTAATACATGACATCAATGAGTTAAACTAAGGAAACTAGGGAAGGCCAACATCTCGGTTTTAAGTTTCAGATGAGGTTTTTGCTTATGCCCACCTCAGGAAATGAATATTGCATTCATAAATTGTTTTTCTTATCCAGGAGATGAACCTTAACATTTTCATTCAGCCCCAGAGTATTAGATTTCTTTAACACTTTGCCACATTAGAATATGTTTTCCATCTGAATCTGATGATGCAATATCTGAAGAAAAAGTTGGCTGAGTGGCATTCCATAACAAGCAATAAAAGTTTATGATGCACAGAGTATGATAATTGGCACAATATGAATTGAATGCTTCCTTATGGATAATATTTGATAAGATATAGCATGTGTAGCTATCATAACATTTCAATCAACCCACGATTGCTACTTTAAACTGTATTTATTTTATTGTCTCCATAATGGATTTTACAGTGCCAAAAATTGGTCAGACTTCACTAGAAAAATGAAAAAATCAGTGTGTTGTTTTCCCCGGTGCTTTTATTTCCCACTGAAATCCTTTTCTCTTATTTTCTTCTTATTTTTTTCAACCCAACTCCTTGCTATGAGATGTTGACATATGATTTGTTGAAAGTCAGGGCTAGTGGACACCACTGTTTTATTTTTTCCCCCCACCGTGGCATTATTTTTGCATAGGGGCTTTTACAAGGTTAATTAAACCATAATGGGGAAATCATTCACGGACAATGTGCTTTCCCAGTTTCCAGATTCTATAAACCTCACACCTGTTTTTCTTAGGTTTTTGTGCTGCGTCAGCCTATAAATTCTCCTGTATTTCCTAGTGTAGTTTCTTATGAAATAAAACTTTTTTCCCTCCATTTGCTCAACTGTTTTCAATACTTGCAGTCAAGCCTGAAGTTGTCAATCAAGGAACAGCTTATCAGTCTGAGCTTTTCCTTTTCAAGCTTATACCCAGTGACTTTTGAGACCTGTCAACACCCAGTTGATTTTAGCCTTAACAATAAAGTCACACTCTATCTCCCACCTAGTAGCTTTAGATTAAATTCTGATGTCATATACGTCATATTTACATAGTTAAAACTCATAACAAAGCAACCCACAGGCAATAGGATGTAATAACCATGCAACAGAGCCATTTCCTGTCCCCTTTTTTCTCTCACACTATGTTTCGTGTAGTTTATTGGATGTGAATGTTTTGAAAATGAAAATCGTCTGGGAGAAAACTGCTAGCCAGGCGTGAGGTTTAGAAGAATTCAACTAAAAGAATATATAGAGTTGTAAATGCTTGGCCACCTCTGGTATTGTAAAATAGAAACTCTTTCAATATTCCTTTCATTTCCACAAGAAGAATAGATGGGAGGCCACAATTATGTGCTCCAGCAGTCGATTTTTAATATCTTTAATTCTGCTCATATTAAAGGAAAACAATTAACTTGGAGTCAGAAAGCCTTAAACACCAAAAGTTTTACAGTTTTCATTTTAAAGCACAAAGGGCCTACTTCAAATACAATGCAACAGGAACTTTAACCACGGGCTATGTTTAAAAGACAAATCCACCATGGTACTTTAAACAATCAATTAAGGCAAGTTTAACAATTTTTTTGCAGCCTCGCAAAATAGCTCCATTAAAAGTAAGAAAATAAAAAACACTGTGTGCTTCTCTCTCTCTCTCTCTCACACACACACACACTCACACACGGAGTACTTTTTAACCACAGTCATATCAAGAGCTTGTGTTTTATCTAAAAATAAAAGAGTAAGCCTTAAACAGGGAACTTTACGTAGAGCAGTACAGTGTCTTCTGCAAATTGTTTTTTCAAACTGAACACAACTGAAATGTTCCCATTGATTTGGCTATTGCTAGGACTCTGCGTGAAAAGTAAAATATCACTTCAAACTATTTACTGAGGGGAATTTTCTTTATTAGTATTAATTTGTTTTAAAATTTGAACCTAATGCCCAAGGAAGAGAATACAAAGTGTGAATGGAAAAGGCATCAGTTTCTGTTGGAAGGCCAAAGAGGATACTTCTGGTGGGAAGACCCTGTAACTCTTCTCTTCTACCCTGGTCATGCCCTTCTCTATCATATTCCAGCATGGAAATAAATGGTCCTATAATGCTGAAGGGGAGCACTCCACGGGGGTGTCAAATGCTTCTAGGTAGGCTGAGTTTAAATGCATATGTCTGTTTGCATTGAGCAGGGCTTGCATCACAAGTTGCGTGCAGGGGCTTGCCCAGATATATGGCCAGCATCCCATTCTTGCAAACCTCGCTGCTTCTGTTTTCCTCGCTGCTACAGCTGCTATTATTGGTCCAGCAGTTTTCTTTGCTGCAAGGGCCTGGTCAGCGGAGGCTAAATCAAACTGGCCTTGGGGCCAGACAGCTCTCCATGGACTTGGAGAAGAGTTTTATTTGTGGTAAGTTCTCCACTTCTTGCTCAGTAAATAATGGTTCATTTCAAAATGAAATATGTGTCAAAGTACTGCCTTTCTAGTTTGTCCTGAGAGAGCTTTATTCCTCAGCTATCGGCAGCCTAATTTCCTCGGGAGGGACAGCTTGTTACACAGCAGGTCCCATGGAAAAGAGACGCTACGGGTGACCTTGAATTAGACATCAAATGTGAGCTACCAATGCTGGGACAGCAGAAAAGGTGAATGCTGGACGTATAAACAGGAGCGACATTTGTGAGACATCCTTTGGCTTGCTTGAAGGACTTCTGTTGAAGTATTGACTCTAGTCTTGGATGCAGCATTTCAAAATGATGTGAAGGGAGAGACTCACAGAAAGGCAATGAGAACAAGCAGAGATCGAGCAAACAAGGAGAGAGAAGAAATTTTGTTCTGATTAGCCTAGAGAAAAAGAAAACTGAGATGACAAAAGTTAATAGGCACTGAATGCTTTGAATGATATCTGCCAAAGGGAAAGGACCTGTTCTTGCTCTTTTCACCTCCCTTTAGATGTGTAAGTAGTAACATGTTTAAATTGAAGCAGGGAAGAATGAGGTCAGGCGTTAGGAAAACCATAAGTCATAAAGATCCTTAAGCACTGGAAGATGCTTCTGAGAGAGGTTGTGCAATTTCTGGTACTTGTGGCCTTTGTAAGAAGAAACACATCTGTCAGATACAGTTTTGAAACAGAAGATGCTGTCTTGATTCAAGCTCCTCACACTCTTGTTATCTCTAAGTGTATGCATGGCCTTTGTATCTTCCTGACTAACTCCATATTGACACCTGTCCTCTTAAGCCATCCTGCTCAACACCACAGCCCCTCCTTAGGCAAAGTTAATCATCAGCAGGCGGTAGTGCTCACTGGAAATAGCCACCTTTATTCCCTTAGCTCCTGCTGGTGTTTCCTGACAGAAGCTTACAACTGCAGGCAACAGATGACCAACAGCAGTAGCAGAGAAGGAGAGTCACCCAAGGTCAAGCTACTGGTCAGCAGCTCAGCAGTCATCCTGGGCCTCCTGCACCCATAGACTTATGAATCCAGCGGATCATGTTATATCTGTCAAGTCAACCGGCCTTCAGTACCAGGCCTTGGCTATTTCTACAGAAGGAAAAAATATATGGGTATAGTTAACATGTGTAGCTCTAATGCATAACACATGTAGCCATGTATGTAGCCAGAAGGTGTTCATTGTGCTTGCTGGAGTGATGATTGCCTCAGCTTGCACCACATTTTTTGTGCCACTGCTGCATTTCCCCCATCAATTGCTTGTTTGGCCCCAGAGCAGGAGTACTTTTTTCTTTATGCATAGTGAAACAACCAGTCTCATACCAGCATCAAATGCACTGCGGACCTCCCTGTACCGCAGAAGACTCCAGGATGTCATGCAGACAGTTTGACATACAGAGTTGCTGAGCCCTTGCTGAGCTGAAGTCAGCAAGAACAGCAGAAGTCCATCAACTTTGGAAATCAAACAAAGTGCCTTTTCTGGGGTTGGCCAGGTAGCAGAAGGATCCTATTCTGTGTATGTGATATAAAGCCTGAGCTGTAGACTCTGTGCTCCTCAAGTGGACAGGCCATGTACAATGAAATTGTACCCAAAGTCTTCTGACTACTTCATTTCATAGCAAGGAGGCTCATATGAAGCTTTCAGACAAAATATGAAGCAAGCCTACAAAATAGAAGAGTTGACTGAGTGGACACTGTCTGCTTAGGCATGAAGTGGACAAATTTTTAAGAGAGATGAGGTAGACTTCATTTTCCTTTCCTAGAGATTTTGTGTGTCCGTAGAAACACATCAAATGCTCCTCAGTAAAGAAGCATGATGTCGCTGAGCAGCATCTCTTTCTGGACTCCTTGTGGGCTGAGATTAGTGAACGCAGGATCCAGGAGCTGGTGCTCCTCACAGACACCCCCTTTGCAATACTGTAGTTCCTATCTTCAGGTCTTGCACCAGTCCCACTGCATGTCAGCCAGTACATGCTGAGTGCCAGCCTTGGCACTGGGGTGGATATTGTTGACCTCCAGGTGAAAGCCACCTACAGCTT
>WEIS01087327.1:0-63414 GCA_013389965.1 Todus mexicanus | reverse complement strand
TAGTTCACTTTTTAGATTTTTTTTGCACTTCTAGCCTTTTTTTTCTTTTTTTTTTTCTTTTTTTTTTTTGACCTGGATTTAGTGACAACTTTTACATTTTCATCTGTATCATATGCAGCAGAATTGAATGGCTTGAATACATGCCAGAGTGCCCGCCCTGGGACCAGCAGGAAGTAATTCTCCTCTCGAACCCCCCGCAACTGCTGCTCCCAACTGAATTAGCTGAATGAGCCTTTGACTGTATTTGATTCTTTTGTTTTCTCCCTCGTTTGCTGGGTGGCGAGGGTCAGCTTCTTTTCACTCACTGGAAGCAAGTTAAACACGATGGTTTCGTTGATTCTGGCTACTCCAGTCCTGAATGAATGTTAACACGCCTCTCTTAAATTGATCTGGTGTCCCTCAAATGGATGATGGAAAGTTTTCTGCCAGCTCCAGTGGGATTTGTTCAAACCCTTCCTTTGGATCAGTTTAGGGGCAGTTGGAAAAATGATCAGAGAGATCAGGTATGAGAAGGGATTTGCACATTAATAGACTAATTCTATGTATTTGGTATGGGGAAAAGTGTATCTTATCTGAAATTTTGTGACAATAACAATACAGTGATTTTTTTAGAAAAACAACTTTATTTTAAAGAATACATAGACATCAGCCACTGAGAGACTCAAAGCACAGTAAGACTTTGGACTGGCTTTGGGTTGTTTTTTTTTACCGTTTGCCTGTATCGCTTTCTTCTCAGCAGATCTGTTCCTTTAAAATTGTAGCACATCACACCTTCCTTTCTTTGCTTTTCTGGGACCTTGTGTGTCATGAATGTTTGGGCTTTGAAATCCTGTGGGTTTTCATTTTCCTTAGGACTATTTCCTCCGAGCCCTTTGCCGATGACTGTGGTGTGCATCATAGCTGCCGTGTGCTAAGCAGCTAAATTGCATTACCAGTTGGAGGAATAATTATCAGCCTCAGATTATGGCATTATTAACGCCTTAATACTGATAACTCTTAGCAGTTCACAAGACCATCAAATGTTTTCTTTTTAATACTGCCCCAGATTTTTCAGGGAGCGCTGGAGATAACGTGACAGCCCAATAGAGTTTGATGTATGTGTCTGGAGAGGGGGAAGGAAAAAAAAAATTGAGATCCTCCAGTCAAACCCATGCCTTTAATGGCTTCCCTAGATTAAAATAATCCCTATGGGAAATCCACTATGACAACAGTTCTTACACAGATTTTCTGATTTTCCAGTCACTGCTTCTGTGCCGCAACCGTTCTTTGAAACTGTTTATGTTAGTGAAAGGCTACATTCTCAAACTTTTTTTTTTTTCTTCTTTCTTTTTCTTTCTTTTTATTTTTTTATTTCCCCAAGAATGTGTTTTAACTCCATTAAGAAGAGATTGAAGTTCTCACTTTCTTCCCTGGGCATTAGCGTACCTATTAGTCCTGTATCTTTTGGATGTTTGACAACGTGAAGAAATGTAGAGGTCAGCTCTGACTCTCGTATTAAAGGTCATCCTGGTGTTTGCACTTGAGTACAGTATTTATAACATGGGTGATTTCATGCACCAGCCCTTTAGGGGATTGAAGAATTAGGCTGCGTGACAGAAGGCCAGGCAGTAACAAATGCTAAAGCACTGACGAGTGTTGATTTAAAATCAGAATGAGAACGAATTTGCAGTCTTGAGATCAGGCACTCCTATTCCTGTCTACGTATAATTGCGATACAAATCCAGTGCTGAACAGGCTCTTTTCAAAAACAAGACCCAAGGCCAGATTCCTAATATGGGGAAGCTTTTTAAAGAGCACAGATAAATTCAGCAGTTTCTTGTTGGAGCAAAAAGTTGTCATTTTTGATAATGACAGGAATTTAAAGCTACTGAGGAAGCTCCAAACCATGGGCACAGAAAAAAAATCTGAGAGTGAGCAAGAGGCAAGTATTTCTGTGGATGTCTGCTGAGACCTGAGATCATATGTTTGTAGCATCGTTGCACTTGATCTTTGTGTCTTTGCTTCAGGTTCTACAAGCAGCCTGAAAGCTGTGAACGTGGAGAAGGTCATAATATTATTTGCAACCCTGCCACTACCATGCTGTTGGAACACATTGCCATGGCCACAGGTCATGGATTGTCAAATTAAAAAGGAAGATTAGACTTTTCCTGCTCACTGCCAGTTCCATGGGGCTTTTGGCTGTTAGATGGTTGTTTAAGTAGCAGATTCTCTTGTTCCCAATTTGATTTGATGGTTGCAGGAATTAGGTGGATTCATTTGAATACAAGACCTGTGTTTCCATAGAGTCAGTAGCTCTGAAGCCCTTTGCAGTACTTCTGTAGTGTACATTGTGACTGTAGCACCCTCCACTGGCTCCACGTTACCTCCCTGAAAGATTAATCCTTAGATATGGCATGTGAAAAGCATCGGTTTATTCCCAGTTTAGAGTGTTATGGCACCATGCAAATATTAGTGTTATATTGAGGTTTAATGTAATAAAGCACCTAATTTAAAATAATAATGAGTTGAGACCCAAATTCATGATCAAAGGCTACACAGTGTAAGATACTCTAGATATTTAGTAAAAAAAATAAAATAAATAGATCAATCTGAAGGAACAGAGAGGTGGTGGTGAATGGTGCTGTACCACGAGGGCTGCCCAAACTGCTGACAGTGCCACGTTGTCTCTAACCAGGACTCAAAGGTGACGTTCAAAAAGATGAAATTACAGCTTTGGAGATTGTGATGAAGGTCTACTCCTTGGAAATGTGACTAATGACTGTCTTCGAATTATACTCTGTATTCTGCTACTTTTATGTCTTGATGCTGGTGTTGGGTACAGTTCTGCCAAGGCTGAACAGCACCATATCTTCGAGACTTTGCAGATCAACTTTCCAGGCAGAGTGGAGACACATTTTCTACATCAAGCTCACTTTCTAGGTGTGTATCTTGCATCCTCCTGAGTTTTACACAACAGCCCAGGGCCTCCTTACAATTTGCACCCTGCTAGGAAACAGCTTAGCTGGCAGCCAGGAGCAGAATTGCCTGGTGACATCTGCCCCGTCACTGTCTGTGGCAGTGGGATGGAGATGGAAATTTGGAGGGTCTCACTTTGTCTGGTGTCACTGTGCTTGTGTAGTCGAGCTCGGAGATTTGCTGGCAGGAGTCCTGTTGCTGGTGGTGAGGGATATGCGAAATCAAACCACCTTCGAGGGCTTAAGCTGTGGTTTGTTGTAACGCTTTGGAAGGAGAAAGTCAAAGTCACCAAAATAGTTTTCAATCAGCGTGCTGGGCAAGGTCAGCTCTGGGTGTGGTGACCTTTCTGCTCTGAGCACTACCCAGCTTAGAGTTCAACTCTATTGATATAATCTTGGGGGTGTTTACATGATAGGCTATAAAAACAGTGTTGCTCCAGCAAATTTTCACACTTCAATTTGTTTTAAGAGTTAGAAAAAAAAAATAAATCAACATTTCATAAATTCTTTTTCTCACAGGCAGGTCTGCCTGAATGAAACAAGCAGTCCCACAACTTTATTTTAAGCTGCTTTTCCTGTTTCCCACACATTGCAGTCAGCAACCTTTGCCCAGGGCACGATGACCGTTGATTAATATGGAAGACCCGAGTCCTGCCTGCAGCCGTAGGGATGCTCTGGCAAATAAGATGTTTGTTCCACTTGCAGGCCAAGGAAAAAAGGAATTTCTGGAATGATCTGGGGAAGAAAATAATTGTTTCTTTTGGCAGTCTCGCTTGAACAGTCCGTGAGCTGTTGTGTGGTGGTTCTATTTACACCAAGAAAATTCAAGCAAACAGGCTGCCCTGGGCTATCAAGGATGGCTTAAGCTTCCAACATATTTTTCCTGCATATCAAAAGTTTGGATCTTTGCCACGCAATCATTCTACAGAACCGTGAGTGGAAAGCACTCCAGTTGTGGTCAGTTTGTTTTCCAAGTTCTCTAGCTACTGCTTTTCCAGGAATGGTCAGTGCAACCCCTCCCTTGCCCCATCAAATGAAATACATCTGAGTTTGTCCTTTCTTGATCTAATTCTTTACAAACAACTGCCCCTTCTGAACTGTTTGCAGTCTTACAGTGCTGTTATATTCATTTAATCCTCGCCACCTTCTGTCTCTCTAATTCTGTAGCAGTTGCAAGGTTGTATCCCACACTAATGCTGGCAGTTTTCATTGCCCTCAGCGGAGATGCACGAATCCTGTCATGCAATTCCTCCAGCATCTCAGTATCACCGTCTGCCCAGCCAGTTAATGCCTGGTGATTTGCTGACTCATGCTGGATTTATGAATTCTGCAGCAAATTTTTCGAAGAATAGCATCCCCAGGGCTGTGAATGGTCATTGAGAATACTCCAGTGTTTTCTTCTCCGTAGAATGGATTGCATCCGGAAGGACAACAGGGATTGAGGAGAAGCAGCTTTGACTGAATTGGATGAAGCTAAAATAATGGTAGGGGAAGAGCAGAGCTCCCTGAAGAAAGATTCTCTTAGTCACAGACCCAGGCTGGCAAAAGGAAAAAGAGAACCAATTTCTATCAATATTATATGAGTTGATAGAGCTGGTTGTATGTACCGTGGGCTGTGTTTTGGAGAGTTTAGTTACTTAAAGGCAACCTAGTAGCCAGCTTCCATGGGAAATGTTAGAGTTTATTTCTGAGTCTTGTGGTATGTCAACAGGCCCTCTTTGGTAGCATATTTGGAGAAACTGCATTTCCAGGAATCACCTCCACGCTTTATTTACCATGGAAATAGCAAAAGAGTTGTTCATATTGCCCATAAACAGGCTTCCGCTGCTTCAGCCTGATGTTTGTTCCTTCTGTTTATGCCGTGGTTAAAACAAAAATGAAAGTCCAAGATGTAAATCAGCTGATGAGTCTCACTTGCTGTGTTCAGACCTGGGCAGCTGGATGAGAGAGCACAGAGCGGAGCTTCGGACCTAAGCCTGGCTATTTCCAGCTCTGCCGTCCAGCCAGGGGTGACCTGCGCTGAGCCGTGCTTTTCTGGGCCTCTCTTTCAATGTGTGTGAAAAGTTAGTCGTGATCCTGACTTTTTTTTTTTTTTTTTTGGAAAGGATTTTGACCCCTGCTGCTGAAAAGAGCCAGACACTCCTCCTCATGATTTATCCAGGTGCATGGGATAAAAGCAGGCTGCCTTGGAGGAACAGGCTTCCCTTCTTTGGGGAGCTTGGGGTTGCTGGAGGTGCATGACTGTCTGAAGTGTTTACATCCTGGACTTCTAAAGTCATATCTGTAGGCCATCACTTTGGGTTGAAAATTGATTTTATTAGGTGAAAATGAAAATGAACTGAAGAAATGAACTGCAAGGCACATTGCTGTGCTTACAAAACTGCGTTAGCCAGCCTGATGCGCCCGGATGTAATGAATACGCAGAGACCACCTACTTGGAACACTCCTCTGATTTTCCAGTTTCTTTAAAGTCTAATAATATTGGCGATGCAGGATGAAAGCAATTGTGAAAAGTGAAAAAGTCCTTGTTTGCCTATCCTGTCATCTGGGCTCTGTTTCACTGAAGCTGAAAATGAAGGTAACTTGCCTTAATGCTGTAGGACAGCTTTTAGTCTAATTGAACCATGCATCGGCCAGAACCCAGTATTGAGCCTTCAGTCTGGGGTTAATCCCTTTTATTGGCTTGGGTGCAGGTTATCATCCCTTCTTATCAAACAAGGACCCCTTTCTTCTCACTCAGGATCAGAACTAAAAGCCAGTTGAGAAAGAAATGACAAATTCAAAGCTTTAAGCCTCCCCCCCCCTCCTCTTCCCCAAACCCACCCTGTGCATCCACGAGGAGTTGTGCGACACACACACTTCAGCTGCAAGGCTGGGGTGCATTTTTGTTGCTAGGAAGCTCCCTCCCCTTTCAGCTGTGATTTTTGTAGCAGCAGCTTCAAAGTGTACGGCCTCGGTTCAATTGTTTTGCCCAGCGTTTGCCGATCAGCATGTCAGATTAAATTTATGGGCAGTTGACTAGTGCTTAGTATTTGAACACCTGCTTCAAGTTCCTCTTCTGGCACAGCTTTGTGAGCAGAGGTATGTTAAAGTCATCGATAGCGAGTGTGTAATGTGGGTCAGTAATATTTTTAAAGAAAAATAAAGATGGCTTTTTTTTGGGGAAAAAAAAAAAGATAAACATCTTTTGTGTGATGCAGCTGGTCAAACTCCGGGGTCACAAATGTCCTTTCTGACCTTAAACTCTAGGAATCTGCTTGAACTGACATGGCCAAAAGTCCCCCCCACTTAGTAGCAAAGTGGTTTACCACCATTATAGGTCAAATAAGCAAAAAGTAAATAAAAACATATACTCTGCATATTTTAAATACAGGCAAAGTTTTTAAAATTAAATAATGTGAAATCTTTGTCCAAGATTGTACTGTGTATACTTCCAATTTATCCAGTACTGGTTTTTGAGAGTCACTTGCTCTGACAGTGTTATTTAAATGGAGTATCCAACTAGAAAAAAAATCCCACTTTTTTTTTTAATCCATACTTAATGCCTGCCTTGTTTTTTCAAAACAACTTCTGCAATTGAAGTAATACCTTAACAGGTTTTGTGCCAATGGACAGAAGGAAAAATTAGGCTCTTGCAAGGTCAGGAGAGTCTACTAGTAGATATAATAAAATAAGATCTTTATAAAGGCTTGAAACCTTTGTGCTTCACAGTAGGGCTTCTCGCATTTTCCTATGAAACATCTGGTCTGTGACTCTCAGAAACTGGATACGGGAGTAGATGAACCGTGGGTCTGATCCCGTTTGGCACTTGAGTTCCCCTTTGCACAGTCCAAACTCCAGCAGTCAACAGCGATTCGAGGTGTGTGAGAAGTGTATGACCCAGCAAAATTTTGATGCCTCTGAAAGAATCTGATCCTTTGTCTGATTCTGGGATGTTTGGCCAAATTCTTCTCATCATCTGTTCTGTTGCCTTCAAGACTCTTTCCCCGCAGGCACCCTGAAAGAAGAGGTTGCAACGTCTTAAAAAAACCTTTCTTTCCTTCTATATTGTTCTTTGGTAAAAGCGTAGCATGACAGGGATCATTTTTTCATACAAAACAGCACAATGCCTGCTGGCCTGGGTATCCAAAATATAGTTTTATTGTTGTAGAAAGGCCTTAATGAGGAAGAAAAAAGCACCCCTATTTAATAAAGTGCATCAAGTGCCCTTGGGAAAAATTAGCACACAATGACTTCTTGTGCCGCCAATTGAAACAGCAGATCGGTGTAGTGATAGGCTTTACAGGAAATATTAAAAAAGCACAGATGGCTCAAGTTTACATGTTTACAGTGGAGCTGGAACAGCAGCTAAAACCTTCCAGTATAGTATAATTTACTAGAAGGTCATAGACCTAGTGGTTAAGAACGAACCTGAAGACTATTGTAAACACGCTATTAAGGTTCGTAGAGGTTTAATCCCAGCATTTTTCATTCTTTTCTGCAATATTAGAAGCAATTGACTACAGCGTTAGTGAAAAGAGATACTTAAAGCATGGAAAAATGTGACATTCCGTTGGCAAATGTGGAGCTGAGCTGTTGCAGGGAGCTGGGAGAAGGTTATGCAATTGCTACTGTTACTATGTAATTAGAAGCTCTCTGGCACTATCTATAATTGGGCTCACAATGTGATTAAAAAAATAAAAGTATTGAAAAATGTAACCAGAAACAAGCCACTTCAGCAATTAGAAGACTATCTGCTGTGCCCCTAAGAGTTATGGTTCACAGCTCTGTGAGGGGGGCTGGCCAGAGAAAGATACCCAGGAGAGCTGGGTTTAAGTCCTTGTTCAGCTTCCTACAGGGCCCAGCTCAAGCCAGCTGGGATGTTCTTTTATTTAGGTAACTTGTGTAATGCTGCTTTTGCTTATTTATTAAGTTTGTTTCATCTCTGGTGGGATCTAGTAGAAACTGGACCACAGCGGACAGCAGGGCACTCTGCGGGGATGCTACAAACTCCCTGGGCATACTTCTCATCGTCTGTCTAATTGCAATAAATGTCACTTTTACTCTTCCCTCTCTTTGTTCAGGCTGTCAACTCTTCAGGGCAGGATTTGTAACGTCCAAAACTCAGAGAATGGATTTTGAGAAGGCCTGTTACAGGCTGTGGTATAAGATAGTGAGCTGGGCTCACCAAATGGATGGGTGAGGCCTTGCTAGAAAAGGACTATCTGCCTTTAGTGACAGGTGCCCTTCAAGTATGTGGCTTGTTTCCTCTGGAAACAAACTTTGGTCAGTCAAGCCTCTGCTTCATGTAATGACATTGTAACATGGAACCATGTTCTGCCTTCCCTCCAGTTTGAGCAATTTTTGTTTACTTGAAACAATTCCATGGAAATAGGATGAGCAGCTAGTCTGACCCAGGCACTGAAAGTAAATCCAAAGTAATGAAAAGCTCGATATAAAAATATAGCAAGATCTAGCTCCTGTATTTCCCTTCATGGCCTGTTTTCAAAGCAGTTCAGTATTGTTATCCCCTTCCAACGATGGACAGACTGAAGCACAAAAGGTGAAGTAATTTGCTAGAAGAGTGCTAAAGTTTAGACTCAAAAATAGGTTTCTTGAGTTCCTGGTTAAATGTTCTGTCCTTTGGACCAGAACCATTGGGTTGTGCTCAGTGTAGTCTCGGCATTTTCGTGATATAGTAGCATTAAATCTCATGAGGCGTCATTCCAATTGCTGTCAGCCCAGGAGCAGCTGGGGTTTTTCTGTTAGTGTGTGTTTTTTTTTCTTGCACATGTACACGCAAATGTGAACGGTGTTGTTTTCATTTAACAAGCTCCTGTAATATCATTGGAATCGCTTGTTAGTTAAGTCATGTTCAATTAAAACTGGCTGCTGCTGCCGCGTCATCACAATCAGCAGCACAATAGGTGCATTATTAACTGAATATTTACTTTGCAGACAGTTATCTTCCTCATCAGAAAGTTGACTTCACCTGGGAATATTAAAATAAGTGAGTTGAAGCTGGAGTTCTCAGCTAATCTGCTGCTGATCTACATGGCAATATCTCCATGTGAATTTTACCAAATGAAACCTGCATGACTCACGGGAGAAAAATCTCAACCAATAACATGAGCTCATTAGACACAAATCAATCACCACAGCAACTAAAATCACAACATGGCAAGTAATACTTCGAAAAAAGAGGAAATTTGGGTGAAAGTGCCCCCCATACCCAACTTTTCAAGCAGAGCTGAGTGCTGGCGATGGTTGGGGGATAGAGCAGAGGGTGAGGATTGCTCCAGGACAGGGCCCATAGCAAGTGTGGTGGTTGTTCTGAAAAACTCACATTTCATCCACCACGCAACCTCTTCCAACCCCTTGCAGCAGAACTCGTTTCAGGAGCCGGAAGCCTGGTAGCAAGCTTTGCACTTTAACATCTGGTGGTGTTCTAAACCTCTCTACTTCTCCACTGGAGATCTTGCATCCCTGCAATACTGTGTCAAGGTCTGAAAATATTTGTGTCCACATGCAGGAGGGACACGTGGTGTCACACGTGTGGCACGTGGTTTCCCTCACCCAGGTTGGAAGGGAGGAGTCCAATTCCAGGGCCCTCAAGCTAAGGTCAAGAGCCAAATGCCCTCTGATTCTTGCAGCAAAGGCAGGAATCTGTGACGATGCTGAGCACAAAAGGGAGACCTTTGGGTCGAGCTCAGCTCTGCTTTGGCCTCATGCAGCCTTTCTGTACCTGCCCTCAGCTTGTTCTGGGAATTCCGCCAACCAAAATTCCCCGCTCGCTGTGTGAGTAACTTTTTAAACCTGTCAGTCTAATCTCGGGGTATAGTAAGCTACCATTTCAATTAACGACCTTCTATGAATCCCAAGTGCAGGAGATATCTCAAGTTGAGTACTGTGCAGTTGAATAGTTTCTTTGCTCTGTGGCTGCTCATTCTCCTGGCTGTGAGGATGGTTGGGTGTGCACTGGACAATGCTGGGAGCTGGAGCTCAGTGTCTTCCCAGTCAGTGTGATCAGCCCTGATAATTTTGTCAACTGTTTTTCACAATTCAGTGGAAATTTAGAGGGATTTATTTAGTTTAAATTTGGGGATATATGGGAAGGAAGAAGCAGCTTGATGATCTGCTGTGATTCTCCTACTTCCTTCGGATCTGGGGGGTGAAAGGTTTAACACCAATCTTTCCTGATATGTCTGAAAGACCCATTTCTCAGGTAGATTGAGTTCAGTTACCAATGGCTAATATTCACAATATGTCTGAGGGTGGGGACCTTCCACCCTGGTGAAGGCAATCCCAAGAACTGCGAGAAAAGGAACTCTGAGAAAGGATTGCTGTTTGAAAATTCATAGCAAATGACAGATCTCCTATGAATTGCGATGGGATCCAGACTGGATCATGCTGTGGCCACTACTAAGCAGTTATAATTAATATGTGTGACAACATCTGGGTTGACTAGATCTGCATTTAAACGATATGCACACACATATATATATATTCTTTTTGATACACACTTAGGTAAGCCTGTAAACCCTATTTTGCCTGGTAGCAGTAACTTTAGTTTATAGAAAGAAGTGCAGTGTGCCAGACCCCGTCTGTCTCTAGATACGCGTGTTTATATGGGCGAGAGTTCCACATGATGTAAATCAGTGATAGCTGTTAAATTTGGTGATGAATATTAGCTGAGGGTGGACTATTTCTATTTGCAGCACAAGCCCTGCTGTGTTTTATGTTTTGATAAGAACCTAAAATAAATTACAGAGGGGGGGCATATAGTTAAAGTTGCTCAGTATAGAGACTTCTTAAGCAGAAAATAGCAGTTTTGAAAGTACTTTCATTTCTTAGAAGACAGTGTCACAGAGAACCACTGGGATTTAGAACCAACCTCAGCAAATTCAAATGAGAAGTGGGATATTGCTATAATATTAACTAGAGAGAGGTATAACAAACTGGCAAGCAGAGGAGTGGGTTCTCCATGTGAAATGGTTTCTTCTTCAAGAATGAAAAGCTTTTTTTAGTGGAAAATATACTCAAGCCAGACATCAGTTAGTGGAAATCATGTAGAAAAGTGGCCTGTGTTAAACAAAAGGTCAGGACTAAATTATCTACGTCATTTCTTCTGGCCTGTGAATCTTACTGTGTTCTTGTATAAATCCTGGTGCAATGAGTTCTTGAGCTCAGCTCTGGCTTTGCAATGTAATAATTATTAATAACAGAAATACACTGTAATAGATTTGGAAAGTGAAATTTGGTCTCCAAATACAAGCATGCAGAAAAACGTCTTCATGTTAGTTGTAGGCATGATTTCAAAGCAAGGTAGTTAGCCCGCTTTAAACCATTGGTAAACAATCAATTTCAGAAATAAAAGACACTTCAATTCAGGTTAATTTTGGAAGAGAAAGAAGAAAAATTCGTTTGAGGTCACAATCTCAGAACCAGTCTATTCTCACAAGGATTTAACAGTTTGAAAAAAAACCCTCCTCAAGTTCAAATTATATTTCAAATGAATCTCCTTATGTTGTCCCCACGTAGACAAGTCTGTGGTCGTGATGCTTCTGTTTGTGCCTTTCAGAATCTCCCTGCTGAAGCTCCTGTTTCCTCATCTCTTTTCGATGATGATAACTCTGTCCTTTATCTCCTAGATGACTGTTATGTTAAATACAGAACACGTCAAATTGGACGCTTCTCAGTTTGGATGAAATTTATTACTTCAGGGCTTAACATTTCATCTTGGCTTATGATTAGGAGAATGAATGCTGATAGAATGTTGTCTTCATTCTCCAGGAATGCCAAAGAGGTAAATACAGTGTCTTACTGAGCACGGTGTAGACCACACGAGTTGTTGGTCTTGCTTGTATATATGTATATTTTTTAGAGAAAGAAATCTCCTGCTGGAAGTGTACTTGTTAGCTAAGGGACGGAAGTGTGGCAAAGGGGCTCTAACACAGGTCGTAAAAGGTCTAACCAGGCATGACCCTGCATGGTCTACACCCTCTCAATCGAATGCGGATGTTTGCTTCAGTGTGGTGTTGGTGTATGCAGGCATAGGTTTGATGATTTGAGGTTTTTGTATCGGTTTAAATTCTCTTTCTGGCATAAACTTGCCCTGTGACATGAGTAATGTTAATCCTGCCCAAATCCTGTTAGAATTCAGGGGAAACTGTCTACCATGTCTGTGAATACTGTCAGCCGCTTTGGACAGAGGAGATGATTTCTTATGGTGTGTCTATGCAACACAGGAAGGAATGAGAGGACAAAAGAGGGAGTCTAAGGTGACCTGCACACCTCATACACCTCCTAATGCTTGTGGCTTTCATTGTCTAAGGAGAACATCTGACTAAAAATCCATGAGAGTAAAGGCATTGCATTAGGAAAGGAGAGGGCTTTTGTTTTCCAGTTTATTCAGCTGAGCCCAACTCTGTATTGGCTTCAGAGAAATAACATCAGGGACAGAATCATTCCAATGAATGCAAATGGGTGATACTGGTGGGCTGTGATACCTCTGAACTTCCGAGTGCTTTCTGAGGGAGTGAAGGATCAGAAGCTGATTCTTTTACTCGTGTTTCATGCAAATATGTTGAAACATCACCTTAAATACCTGATGATCAGAAAATGTCATCTGTTGTTCTGGCCCTGGGGTTGTGCTGCATTATGTTACCTCACTAGATTATATTTCAGTATTTTCTTCAGAAGAAGTCATGTTAACTTGCCTCGAGACTGGAAAATTCAAGAATGAAAATCCACTAAGAGTTTTTAATGCATAGGCACTATCTGTGGCTCAGGAAATTCACAAATTGGGGATCCACAGATGCTGGGAGAATATTCTGGATCAATACCACTGCATACGCACCCTGGCTGTTTTGTTATTCTCCAGTTACTGCTTGTGGTCAGGGACAGAATCAGGGGTTAGAGGGACTTCTGATGGGACTTGTTACTCTGTTCTGACATTGAAATCTGCTTCCACCTCCACATTGACTTTGAGTGTCCACTTCTAGTAATCTACTTTCCCATAAATACTTGTATGTAGATGGTCATGGTAGTGTTTTAGTCATTATTTTTACTTTTATGATCTCCTCTTACAGTCCCCACTGAGGTCTGTACCAGGTGCCATACAAGTCTCTGCAACAACAGGCTTTGAGCCAACGGGTGGGGTTTTCGTCTCCATTTGAAGATTTGAGAGGAGAAGTGCTTGCACCACTGAATCCCAAAGACACTCGTAAATCTCTCTTTCCCAATAGACAAGGCAGATGTACAGCGGGAAAGGAAAACTAATGAAAACAGGAGTGAAGGGATTTACCCACTGTCACAAAGCAGTTCTTGGCACAGCCAAACGCGGAATTCAGGGATATTTTTTTTTTTAGCCTTAGCTGGCTGTCCTGTGCAGTGGGCAGTTCCTCCAGTCCCTCACTGTCCTTTCATGAAAATGCTGTTGTAAACCAAAATGATTTAAAAGCTTTGATTCAGATACTTCCTCTCTCCAAACACCAGGTGATGAATCAGAATAGTAAGCTGTCATTTCCAGCCCTAAATCCTACATGTTCTGACAGTTCCGATATGAAAGACAATAGCTTAGGACAAGTAGTTGCAGTGATTTCCTTTCTTGACCACTTTTCATCACTTTGGTGATCAGCAATGCTTTATTTAACCCTGGCTCAGCCTTTGAATTGTCCCTGCTCTTTATAACAGCGTTCATTGCTCGATGAAGCTACTTTGAAGGCATGATTGAGTTAAATCACCTATAAATCCTCCTTGACACAGTATCTGTTTCAAGGCAGTGAAATACACACTTAACAAAATCATTCTGAATCATTAGCTGGTGCTGGGAGAGAGGAAGTATTTCAATCAAAGCTTACAAGCATTTTGTCTTACATTCGCTTTTTTGACAAGACCCCAAGGGGCCACCTTTTGTCTCGTTAGTGTCAGATACATCACATGGTACTCAGAAGTCAGGATGAAAAATACACTTATAAGGAAGGTGTATCAGAAATCATAGATGCAATAGAGTAGGTGGAATTGGAGACCTTTAGTACAGGTAAGTAGTGACCAGATGTATAGCTCCAGGGAGGAAGATCTTAGTCCATATATGTTTGCTATATGTAGTAAAAGTAGACAGACTAGTTTTATCAGGAATTTACAAGAGTTTCCATCTCTCAGTTGTGTTCGGATGGGAAGTGTATTTCTTAGAAGCATGTTATATGTGTTTTTACTATTATTTTATAAACAGTTTAAGGCCATTTGATCATCTACCGTGACCTTCTAACGAGCAACAGGGAATAATTTTTCCCAGGTGATTCTTCCATGAAACTACTAACTTCTGGGAAAATCGAGCACGTTTTAGGAAGAACTGTAATTTATAAAGATATAACCAGCAGGTTTGCCAATAGATCACTGTTTCTAGGCATAGGGTTTTTCAGGTCAGGACCTTTATTAGCGTGCATTGTACAGTGCTGAGCCCTCTGGTGGCGTTGAGCAAACAAAAACCACAGCGCAGAGGCTTTATAAGAGCAGTCAAAGTCACCTCTAATGAGCATCCAGGATGCTTCAGGAATTTATTCACAATAGAGAGAGAGAGAGAGAGGTGAAAAGCCAGCCTTCTCTTCTGCCTAGGTGTGCAACTCAAAAACTAGCTGGGACATAGGAAAGTTGTGGTGAGGGAGAGAAAACAGACCCATTGCTTCCCTTCTAATAATGTTCCTTGTTCAGTATGTATAAAAAACCCAGAACAAAACCTTAGAGGAGCTTTACAGTTACCACACAACCGTCATGTAGCTGGTCTGATGTTGCTTCTTAGCCCTGAGTATTTGGTCTACTGTCATCTCTTCACTCCATATCCAGATTAACCCTCCTTCTTTTTGGTAAGACACAGCTAAGTGACCCTCACCTGGTCCTATCTGGGAGCAGCTTCCTACAACTGTTTCTTTTTTAAGGTGCACGACGAATTTCAGCATGACTTACAGATCAGTAAGTACAAGGATGAATGTGTTAGTCTGTACATGCAGCTGCTAATAGACTTGTTTGCAATGGAGGTAAAGGTTGAAAGCAGGGAAACGATAGGCAGAGGAATCCTGATGACTGAGAAGAGATGATAAAAACTTACATTTGCATTTCTTGCATGTAGCTTTGTGTTGAGTTTGCAGATCTGGAAGTTTCACTGCTGATAATATTGCGCACCTCTGTCCAAAAGGGCAAAAGATTTATCTTAAAAGGCCTGTCTCGTGTAATTGCCTCCAGGAAACTGGAGACACTGATCTGTGCTACCTACGGTAGTGTGGAACAGCACAGTGCAGTGGGGTCTATGTCCTGAGTGGCTTCTGCAGTGCCTAGACCTCCTTCACTTATTTATGAACAACTGTCAGTAAAACCTTTTTCTTCTCAGGGCCGCATTTGAACGTAGTTGCTAAGAATTTGGATTACGTGCCAGGCAAGCTATTGATGTAAGACACCTCTGTGCACCTGTCCACTTAGGAGGCTGATCTTTTATCGGTCTTTACTTCAGGAAGTGGCTGTTACTAATAATTTATTGAGTGCTGACAGCCTGTTCTTCTCTGTCCAAAATACCTCCTCCCTACCAAAGCTGCCTGCTGAGTAAGGCAGACAGTGCCCTATAAATCACCATCAAATACGGCCATGCTGCGGTGATTCAATATGTGATTCATTTCAGATCGGAGGGGAGGAGGAGAGATGGGAAAAGATGGGATAAAAGCACTTTCCTGAAGAATGCAAAGTGTAGATCACAGATTATTTTCAATTAGATTTGCTGGCGCACGGCTTTTGTGTGCAGGCAGGAACTGGTCGTCATGTGAACTGTCTGCTTTATTCACAGGAGCAATGCTTAGATGTCCTTCTCAGGAGCTACTTAAAAAGCAGTTCTGTTTATCTGTAAAGGGAAAAAAAATTATAGCTGTTGCTCTGCGTTTCAGCCCTAAGGTTATATCTATTTTCACTGAGTTCTTGCAAAGCATTTGTTCATGAATCAAAAGCTACTTTCCATTGATGAAAGCAATTAAACAATTTGAAGATGATTGTCTGTGTTAGGTCTGTCTTTAAGGATTTCGGTGTCTCTCAGAAATTCTACACTGAACGTTTCTGATGTGTGTCAAAGAACTCGATTTAAACTCTGATTCTGGGGCAGGGTGTGTGTGTATGTGTAATGACACAGGAGAGGAAGTCTGACTGTCAGTTTTGCTGTCTGAAGAGGTGTTCAGAAGACTCCGCAGCTTTTGTCAGACTTGCTTTCTTGTGCGAATGACTTTAAAGTTCAAAGAGGCTGTTACACAGACCTACGTCTGAGAGACTGGTCTCCCTCAGGAGGATCGACCATCAACCTTTGTTGATGACTGAGTTATTCTCCTGGGTAGTACAGAAGTCAGTGGGACCACTGTGCAAGTAACTGCATAGCAGAGGAAATGTAAGGCTCACGGTTCAACCCCAAGTTGTGTACTAATAATATTTTAACCCTAAAGTGTCCAGTTTTGGCTGACATGGAAACAAGATACAACATTATCAAAGCCGAGGGGCTGTTCCCCGTGGCAAGCTCTGTTTTCCTAGAGGGTAGGAGTCCTTTGCATGTTGTGCTGGCATAGGTGCTGGTGCAGAAAGTATTTTAAAAGCATCTGCAGCATTTGGGGTCTATAGGTTCTGACTGACATATGATGGTTAGTTAAAATAAGGCAGATGAAGGAATTAGCGCCTCCAGGTGTCTGCCCTGCTCCTCTGATGGACACCATTGCCCTGAGACAGCCATGTCTGACCTACCTGGGAGCTGCCACCGTTTCCAACCTGGCGTGTTGAAGTTTAGCTCCCACCGAGTAACTGTGCACCTTCTTCCTTCTGTGGAGTCACCAGGGAGTGAGGGAGTGGATTTGGTTTGGATCACGCTTGAGCTTTTGAAGTGAATCTTTCTATTACCACACTTCAGTTAATATCACATAGTGGTCCTGGAGTGCTTTTGGATCAGACTAAGCCAGAACACAGGCACATAATATGCTCTAAATGCTGACAGATGTTCAGGCCATAGGTTAGGTCTAGGAATAGGGTAGATCTCAACACTTACTATTTCTGTAGATCCTCCTGTATCGCTCCACGGTATCTGCTGATGTAAATGCATCCTTAGGGTGGTCTTAAGGATGGCTTTCAGACTGCAGTATTCCCTAACACCTAGGCTTCCTTTAAAAATATGTAATTCTTACTTCAGATGTACTCTAAACCAGCGTTGCCTGTCAAACTGTCAGAAATCTTCACAGAATTAGAGAGCAAGAAGGCAAAACCCAAGAACTTTCATGTCCTGCTTGTTAATTCAGGATACAGACCCAAATGACTCAGAGACACTGGATTCACCCTTCTGCTCTTTTGCACCATGTGTAGTATTTCACATGGGCACATACGTGGTGGTTCTCAAGTTACCAAACCACAGTAGTAGCACCTGCCCATGGGCTTGTGGTGATATCAACAGGTCCGTACCTGGGGGGTAAGGTGAATCTCAGCTGGTATCTGGGAGGTGGCCTGGGGAGATTTTTCTTCGGGGGGACACAGGACACTGTCTCACACTGGACAGCACATCAAACCATTGCCTTGATCCTAGGTCTCTGCCCCATTTTGAGTTGGTAGGTTCATCTCTCCTCAAGAGGGCAGCAAGACTTTGGGGAGGGCACTTGTCATGTGAACCTGCAGCCCTGGCAGAGACCTAGGGTGATTTTTAGCAAGGCTTTCACCAATAGGTGACCGTTTAGCTTGCATGCATCTCAGATCTGTCAGAGTCATCTCTGGAGTCTAGGTAGCTCAGATTGGTCTGTATTTCCATCAGGGATATGACCAAGCTCCAGTGCAGCAATATGGGGAGCCTGTGAAAAATGAGCTGGTCATCCATATGACAGTGGGTGGGGAGGAAGCCCTAAGGCAAAGATGTCCAAAGGCTTTCAGCAAGGCAAAGAGTTCCTATAAATGCAGGGCACCACAAACAACTCTGAAACGGATAGTTTTCATCTCTGATTCACCAACACGTGTCAGTTTGGGTTCCTCTCCCATTTCCAAAAACTTCCAGGTGGTGAATTCTAGCAACCTGCCATACATCACAGCAAACCAGTGAAAGGTTAGGCGCTGCTGGTATTGGTAACCTACACACACAGCTGGTAGCAACACATCCCACGCTGTAGGTAGAAGTCTTATGAATTCCCATATACTTGTCAATACACATTTATTCTCACTGGGCTTGGACTTATGATCTAATTAGGATTTATTAGGAGGTAAGTGATCTTCTTAACAGAAAATAAAGTTTAAACTGGTGAGGGTTTTGTATAAACACACACACACACACGTGTTTGTATAAGATCTTTGTTAAAGTTCTTTCCCTCTTCTGTGTAAGCCAATATTGCTGTCTTTACTAGTGAATCAGAGAGAGGAATGGATTCTTTTCCTTTTTATTAATAAAAATATATTTTCAGGGAAAATTATTTGAGCGTCACTGGTTTTGAGCGTCACGGTAATGGCTGTTAGAAAACCAGGCATGCTGTCTGTAGCCGGCAATCTCAAGACGTGCTTCGTGGAGTATTTCTTTATCTTTTGAAGAACTGTCCAGGTAACGAGGCTGATGGGTCAGCCCATCCGTACCTCCAAGAGCATAAGGTAGGCTGTGTAGAGTGCTGCTGATATTAGTGGTACTTAAATGACTTAAGTCATGAGGTGTCCCTGAACCTTTGTGCAGTGAGATCCTTGTATCGACAGGAGGTGGGGAAAGATGCCGTGCTCTCAGCCTTCTGCTTAACCATTCCTTATGTGAGATGTGGGTATAGCCACCCTTCAGCACTCTTTGTGAACCAGAGAGCAGGCAAACTACCAGCAGCTCAAGTTGAACCATTCCCATTGCTTTAACCAGCCCTTTCCATGTTTGTTTTGCATGTGGGAACAGGAGGAGAAGATGGTTTGGGGTGGGAGAATGGGTGGGTCAGTGAGAGAAGCTGCTAAAATGTGTTTTATGCAGGAGAAATGCTTCACCTCAGCAGAGAGGGAGCTAGCTGTATCTCTGCTAATAAATTAAACAATTCACAGGAATGTTCCTGGGCCGGGAGCGTGACTGCCCACTCTGCTCAACTGCTAGAACAGTCCCTGGCCAGGTTTTGGCATGCGCCAACCAGCGCTGCCCCGGGTAGTTCTGGAGTACGGTTTGGCAGCGAGTGCATTCCCGAGGCCGTCCCCGGTCGGCTGTTTGCATGCTGCCTCCCTGTTTTGAAGGTTAAGGGTGTTCACTGGCGGAGGCTCAGGCCGGTGTCTGCCAGCTGGCCTCCATGCCCAGGAATGTTCCCAGGCACACTTAATTTACTTGTATAGATAGAACCTGATGTTAACAGTTATCATCTGTCCCTGAATCTCACAACTCTGGGCTAAACTCGTGTGGTGCTGCTTGTACACAAGGCTTTTTTTCAGCGGTGCCTTCTGCTGCATGAGACGTCAATGCTCGTGTTGTGTGCGTTTGAAATCAGATCGAGGTGTCTTCACTGACACCAGCAGTGGCTTCGTCCCGCATGTGCTCCTACTGTAAGGGCTCCAAGCAATGCTGCTTTTGGGACTACAGCAGTGAATTCCCCCTTGATGGGTAATTCCTTTCAGTTCATCAGCAGTTTAGATTGCTGTGCTGTGCTTTCTTGTTTACATGATGTTTACTTTGGAATTGTTGCTTTTTAAAGGAGGGATTCCAACCCAAACGAACTGAGTGGAAAATTCGCACTGATTCTATAGGGATAGGATTTTGCTGCACTTTCCTATATCCATCAATTCTCTGTATTGCTGGTTATTTTATTTTAGGTGCATTTCTTGTATTCTGTCTAGTTATTTTCTCCCAATAATTCTCAGCCTTCTAAGTCCCAGTGTGTGACTTCATTTCCTCCTTTGGTGTTTACAATTCTTTTCTTCTCTGCATCTCCAATTCATTTCATCACGTAAAAAGTTTTTGGCGTATTCATGATATAGTTAATGAAACTATATTTACAAATTCTAGAGCAGCACAGATCACAAAAAATAACAAGTCTAATGGAAAATACAACTTGTTATGACAGTGTTTCCTTTTGAGTTGCTAGCAGTGATCCATATGTCCAGGTGCTTAGACGTGTATAATTCCTTCTTTAACGATTTGGAGGAAAATAGAATATATTGTAGGATTGGCACACACTTTCTATTCAAAGACGAAAGAGATTAGTACATGTTTCAATCATATGGCATCAAACTGATAGTAAGGTGTTAGTCATAGCTGAGGTAGTCACCAGATTTTATGTGGGAGCGGTGGTGATATCTCGTATGTTCTTTATTAGGTGTCTGTAATTACATTTGCTGGTCACCTCTGTCTCTAAACCAAGGCAAACCAGGCCTTTTGGTTCATTGTAGTATAATTGTAGGATTTTATTGTTCATTTTTGATTTATTTTGCGTAGTTGGAAAATAATCACAAAGTGTTTTATTCACAGAAGAGCGGCTCAGCATGATGCAGATGACGGATGATTAAATAACTGATCTGGAGTGATTTTGCAGGAACTGAAGGAGCAAGTAGCCCCCCTGAGTCTTTAATACTATTATTCATATTGATGAGAAACTGTGGTTTTGAAGGTAGAGCTGCTTCCTGATTTCTCACTGGGAGCTGAACATTTGACATGTTTATGGTATTAAAGTCTCTGCTCTAACTGAGCAGTTTTGCTTGGATCCAAAATGGCAGTAGTTCAGAACAGATGCGTTACCCGTGTTTTAAATTCATGTGTTATATATCCCGCTACAATCTATCTCCATATATATCCATTTGGATCCGGTCTTCTAATCCGATTTGGTGGATACTCGTCCTCAGTGCAGACAGAAGCAGTTAGAAAGCACGCTGCAAGACACATCTCCCACATCTTCTAAGAAGATGCATTCTATTTTCCTCTGGACCACCAGCCCCACAGCCAAATTAACCACCTCTTTGAGAAGAAAAGGCCAATGGCCTGAAGGAAAGCTTTATGGTTTAATGTAACAGCAAGAAAGCAAATATTAAGCTCTTAATGAAAGAAATGAAAATGACAAGCATACAGTAGTCAGTACTTTATGATCTATGAATTCCTTTCTCTTGACCTGCAGAAAGCACATGTGTTCTGCCGTGGTTGGGCTGATCCTGCTGGCAAATCTTTCATTCAGTGTAATGATGCAGGATCAAGGGTTTGGGAAGGAAACTCGGAACAGAAGTAGATGAGACTTGCTGAGACATAAATCCAGCCTTCTGCTATCATGGGCTCTGTACCACTTCCATAAACTTTTCAAACCTCCATCATCGATTGTCAGATTTCTTTGTCCTCAGAGCTCCCCTTGACGTGCTTTTCTAGTGACTCACCTTCTCATTTTTTACCCGGATTAATTCATGGCTGTAGATGCTGCTTTGTTCTTGAGCCAAAGCTGTTCCTTAGCTTTTGTGGATCCCCTTTCTGCCCTGCATCCCTCTGACATACATGTGGTAGCAGCTATGCTCCCTCTGCCTTTCATTGTCAGCTGTAACTGCCAAACTCTTCTGGTCATCTGCCATAGGACGGTGCTTTGATTGTGAGACCAGCTTTGCCTTGTCTCAGAATTCCTACTTAGTATGAAGGCTGGAAAACCACATGAGATAACACCAATGTTAGCATCACTTTGGAAAACAACCCCACCAAACTCTAGTGGTGACAGCAAGTGTGAAATGAGCCATCAAATCAAACCCATTGACTATGTATTTCTGTAGATGATTTTATTTTTCTTCATTCACCACTAAAATTTCTGTGGAAACCCTGCCACAGAGATCTTGTGAATCACACGATGGTTAGTATAACACGTTGTGTTGTTCTCCTAGATAGCGAGTTGGTGGATCGTGGGCCACACAGGTCAGGCTCTGAGTGGAAACTGAGTGGATGGCTCATGTCTCTGGTTGCTGATTTCCACTTCTCCCCAGGTTCAGCTTTTCATCACTGAAGGTCAGCATCCTCTGTGTTTTCAAGACTGTCGATTCCTTTACCGATGGAGTTTGTAAGGTCGTCAAGGCAGAATCTGCCAGTTTCTGGGCACTGGACACAACAGGATCACAAAAACTGAAGGCTTTTAGAGAGAGAACTATGATGTCAGAGGGATGGATGATCCGAGGGCTGGAGCACCTCTCCTGTGAAGACAGACTGAGAGAGTTGGGGTTATTCAGTCTGGAGAAGAGAAGGCTCTGAGGAGACCTTATTATGGCCTCCCAGTATCTTAAGGGGACTACAAGAAAGCTGGGGAGGGACTTTTCAGGATGTTGGGTAGTGGTAGGACTAGGGGGAAATGGAGCAAAACTAGAGCTGGGGAGATTCAGATTGGGTGTTAGGAACAAGTTCTTCCCCATGAGGGTGGTGAGACACAGGCAACAGGTTGCCCAGGGAGCTGGCAGAAGCCCCATCCCTGGCAGCCTTTAAGGCCAGGCTGGATGGGGCTCTGAGCAACCTGCTCTAGTGGGAGGTGTCCCTGCCCATGGCAGGGGGGTTGGAACTGGATGATCTTTGAGGTCCCTTCCAACCCTGACAATTCTATGATTCTATGATGTCAATAACTGTCATTACAGGCGCACTTTCCAAGTAGCCATTTTCCAATGATTTCATGGCTTTGCTACGTAAGTTGCATGGTGCCTAGGTAGCCTCAAATCAAAGTTTTTCAACCTCGGTATTGCTGAGCTAAGCATTTAGTGGTGGAAATTTTCATGGAATACATTTTCTCATGGAAATTTAATTTTCTACATTTAAAGCTGTATTTCTTGCAGATGAAGTGAGCGCGCTTGTTCATTGTGAAGATAACAATACAGCCAATGAATTGCATATGCCCGGGTAAACTCTAAACACACGAGCCTAATATGGAATATAACTCTAAATGTCTTGCACATGCTATGCAAATTCAAGAGCCTTCAATAGAGTCCTGTTTCACCAAGGAGCTGATTCCAGAAAAGTTTGGAAAAAAAAAAAAAGTGGAATAACTTTAACATTATTAACGCACATAAAGAATCCTGAATATAGTACAAAATCACTCATGTTGATATTGGCTCCCCCCTGGAAAAAGAGAGAGATCAAAGTGGGGTTTTTTCACCTGAAAATATTAGCCTTGAATTTGTTTTCAGATCTTTAATGTAAAATTGCATTTACTTGCTGTGTTTTCAGGACTGAGGCATTATTGTTACTCCCATTCAGTAGGCTTTTTGTAATCAGTTCATATACTCAGTCATTTAGCTCCTTCTTCTGAATGGCAAGGAGATGATTTTCCCTACAGAGACAGAGGGCCTTTTTGAAGAAGGAGATATCATATAGAATTGCACCTTTATGATTGTTCATACATTTGTTCATAAGGTTAGAGCCTCATAAATTATTGAGAAGTAATTTCATTGGTGAGCTGACACCGGCTTAAAGTAAATTGCCGGATCCTGATGCTTTGTTCATTTTCAATTTTAGCATATTGTGTCTTTTAGTGTATTGTAATACTGGGTTACTCAACAAGATGAGAATGCTTATTTCAACAAGAGTAGGGCTAAAGCTGTGGTTTGGTGTTTTTTTGAAGAATGCTACCTATTGTCTTTAAATGCAGTGATTTTAAAATGGTGCCTGTGTACTCCTGTCAAAACAGGGAGAATTATACTGTGTCTTAATGGGACAGTTTAATATCTGCAGACAAAACCACCAAGTAACCTTCTCTAGCACATCTTGAGTTTCTGCTTTGACCTGTGTTGGCCGGGGACCACAGTGACTCTGGGATTTTGCATAGCATTGAGAGATAGAGATGTATTGGGGCTGACTAATATGCTACCAGTCAGCGCATTCTTACCCTCCCGAGACAGGTCCTTACAGGAGGCAAAGGGATGTAAAAAAACCTTTTCTACCTCAGTTGTTTGACTTTCAAGCTCCTTCACCTACCAGGAGTAAGAATGCCTTTATCATGAACTGCTGGTACTGCAAAGCTAAGTAAATGCATTCATAGCAACCTGGATCTGAGTGAACACCAGCAGTTCTGCTCACTCACCTGAGAAGAAATGCTGTAAGTTATCCTGTTTCCCCAGGCTTGAGATGCAACTGGAAAACCACTGGATGGTCCATTTTTCACATAGCTTGAGAACTGAGAGGGGAGCAGCTCTGTCCAACCTTCACCTGCTTTTTCCTGTCCAGAAGAACCAAAATAGCTGACGTGGAGGTAGTGACGAGAGCTAGGATGGCTTCTTTCTTTCCTTCAAAATTAAGACCCTTTCCTGCAGCCATAGCGTTAGAGGAGAGGTCTTGCCTGGGTGAGGAATGCTGCATAAAATGAGTTCCTTACGCCAGGATGTTAATTGCTGTTGAGAATATTTACGAAGGGGCTTCTTTCATGACGTGATTTGTTGGTCCTAAGTAACTGCTTTATCTCATCAAGTCCCCTAGCACAGGAAACTTAATGTGAAGGTTTGGTCCCAACAAAGTATGCTTGGCTTGAAGAAAAGAATCACACTTTGGAAAAAAAGGAATAATGGAATGTTAAATTAGTAATGGCTTTTGCAGCTTGTTTGCAGTTTGATCCTTCTATGCTGTAAAAATTATTTCAGTATTTAATTTCTAGGGCTTAATTTGTGCCTTTGTTTGGATTACTTTTTAAAGAATTTTTTCTGCTTGGACGAATTTGTTTCCTACAACAGAAGAATAGTATTACAATGGATGGTTTGTACTTGGCTGCCAGAAGCCCCAGCTGTTGGTAGGAGGATATTCTGAGCAAGCGTGTAAATAAAGTTAAGACTGACAAGCTTCTGTGAAGCTCCATGACAGCACAGCTCACCTCTCCCAGGCCTCCAGTCCAAGAGAACAATTACATTTGTATTACCTGGACTTCTCTAGGTCTGTTCATGTAGTCAATAGATAGATAAATGCTCATCTGCTTGGCTGACTGGAGTCACACAGCTATGTCCACGTTGCTGTGGCCTGCAGGTCATGTAAACATGCTCAGATGTCACATTTTTACATGAAGTCCCTTGGGTATTATGTTAATACAGACTCGGGAACTTGAAGCTCAGCGTGTGGTACCAAGATCTGACCAACCTGCACTGAGCTCCGTGCTGTGTTAGTCATTCGTCTCAGCATCCAGCCAGCTCAGCAAGGATATGTTGGTAAAACCTGTAGTCGTAACTTCCAGGTTTGCTCAGCAAGCTTGAAGTAAACAAGGATAGTGATTTGACACTCACTTTTGCACCCTGTTGTGGGGGTAACAGACCTTATTGGGCTGATAGAGGAGTAGAGGAAGAGTTATACCCTCTGAGATGGTGCTGAGAAGTGCCTCCATGCATTTGTCTCCTGTCTCTCATGTCCCTGAATTTCTCCAAACTTGAGCTCGTTAGGTTACACACCTAGGCTTATAAGAGGGAAGCTGATGTGCAGAGAAATGAAATAATTTGCACAGGGTCAGGAATGGTAGAGCTGAAGACTGAATCCAAGTCACTTGAAACAACGCCAGTACCTCAACCACAAGGCCACCATTCCTTTGTAACATATTTTCCTTTGACTCTAGCAGCTTTTGCAGCTGCCTGGCTTTGTAGAGCAGATCCAGAGCTCACTGAAGTCAGTGGGAGTCCACTTACTGATTTCCAGCAGGCTTTGGATCAGTCCCATTAGGTGTTTTTTTCCTGTACACTAGAAAGAATAGTCCTGTCTTTTAACACTCCTTTTACCTGTCCTGGTTGTCTGTTGGGGAAGCTGTACAGTTTGAGATCAGAGCTGTTTATTTTACCTTGTAAAGACCGCTGGCAACTGTTTGAAAACGCTGATAGAAACCAAGGTTATTGCTCCCATCTCCCCACTGGAAATTTCTGCTCCCTCAAAGCACAGCTACATAAACAGCTGATTTGGCGTTTAGCACAAGGGAAGGAACGGAAACGCCTGGCAGGGTGGTGGGAATGAGTTATTGGAGGTGATGGGGGAAGGGCCGGAGCCTTGGAGCAGAGCTACTGCCGGTGGAAGAAGCTGTGCTGGATGCTGAATCCACTGTTTGTGTGGCTGCAGCCGCTTTGAAGAGATGGGAACTATCAGATGTGGGTGGGAAGGAATCTCTTCAACGGCTAATAAAATGTTCTAATCGGTGTGATCCCTGATAACCCAGCTGGTATGTAACAGCCATCTGTAAAGATTTCCTTTAATTCCCCAGGGTCAATACTATCCACTACCACTTCCCCAGACTGCAAAAATGATGGGTGGGATTTCACGGGTTTTTTTACTTTCCTATATTTCCCCATGTGTGAGATAATACCCGTTTTTTTTTGAGCAGACTTGTCTCCACACACGAAGAATTCAATCTAGTTCTTTACAAAATCAATGGCTAAGTTACCTGTGGCTTCTGCGTCATGGTTCCATTAGGTTTTGTCTGCGAGAAGATAGAAGTCTGGGTGAAGGTGAACACAAAGCTGATGTACACCAAAACCTACCAAAAAGTTTAGTTGTTTTTCTGTTAACTGTATTTGGCTTTTGATCTTATCCAAAGACCACTGAAACAGGCATTTAGCTAATGTAGCCTGCTGCAACCACAGTAGAGTCATTATCTTTATTTCAAGTTATATAGATGGGCTAGAAACTCAAATGTCCTCCTGGCAGGTCCTCTGCTCATTTGCTGACACTGCTGAGAACTCTGGAGTCTGGATTCATCCCAGTTTGCATTAGACTCTTAGTTAATTGTTGCAGTTAGAGACATAATTCCTCTGTGGGCCTGGGAGCCCTCTGTCATCAGTGAAGAAAAAATAGTTCCTTCCAGAAAGCAGCTGAGAAATGTAGATGGGATGCAAATCCCTACAGCCTTCATGGTCCTGTAGTTGTTTCTGCTGACTGCAGGGGGAGTTCAGTGCAGGTAAACTAATTTAAGCAGTTTAGTGAAATACCTGAGGTCAGGTGGGATGAATTTGTGGGCTGGTGACTAGCGATTTCTCACCGACCTCACTAAACGTTCATGGAGCTACTTAACTACAGATATGTTGTTTAATAAGGAAAAGAGAAACCTGTGAGAAAACAAAGAATATCCATAATCACACTTACTTACATCTGGCAATAAAGTTTTCGGAACAAAAAACCCCCAGCACAGTACGGCAGCGTGTTGCCTTTGAAACTTAATGCTATTAAAATGTTCAACATGAAGTTTCTATTTTTAAAATAGCAGTTGAAAGACATGCACAAGATTAATAAGAAGCTAAATTGAAACCACATTGGTTTGTAGGTAGCGCAGACAAGCGCAGAGTTAATGGGGAAGCATTCTTGGGGCGAGCTCTGTGTGTGCTCCATTTTGGGCCGCTGCTTGTTTGGTTTTTGATTTGTCTTTCTTAGAAAGCAGAAGGGGGTAGAAATACCAGCCTGTTAAGTCTTTTATTTCCTTTTTTTAGACTGTTGTTCAGTTGAGTTTATTAAGCTTGCTGAAACCGCAGCCTGTGACAAGTTAAGACACTGCCTACTCCCCCAGTACATAGTACATTATAACCCTTCTCCAGCAGAAGTGGACAACAGGTCTGCCAATGGAAAGCCTGACAGACAAACAAGGAGACACGTAGCGATCATGTAGGAAGTGATTAAAAGGTGGTTAGAGTATTGAGCTGTTTACCTGAAAGGGAGAAGCTGTCTGACAAAGGTGTCCAAGAGAGCGGTAAATCTCTGTCTCTGTTTATTGCTGCTGGAGCAGATGCAGCTAAAATGCAGGAGAGAGGAGCTGCACCTCCAAGGAAGTGTTTACAAAAGCAGTGGCAGATAGAAATTTGTGCTGAGATGCCCACAGTCTTGTGCTGGCAACCATGATTGCCAGCTCTGAAGACTGGATGAACCCTAGTTCTTGCTGTTAGGTGGAAAAAAAGGGAGTTTGAGCAGGGAAGCAGGGTGTTGGTAGGTTGGACCCTGGAGAAGAGCTTTGGATCCATTGACACTGTGATCATTTACACGATGTCAAGATCTGGCCTACTGACTGCAGTGGAGATAGGATGAGCTGTGCCAGCAGCAGAGCTGTCCCATATGGCTTTTATTTTCTCCTAGATTACTTTTTTTGTGTTTTTTGTTGGTTTTTTTTTTTTTTTGAAGTCTGAAGGGAACTGGCTATGTGGTAATAATAGAAGAATGAGCACTGGAGGACCTTGTTAGCAGCCCAAAGGAGAATGTGCAGATAGCTGTTTGGTTCATGGTTTGTTAGCAGAAGCAGTGGCTGTTACCAGCAGGCGCTGCCTGGAGCCACGTATGGTATAACCTGCTATGAATAAACTGCCCAGAACATCCCGTGTACATTTACGTAAGGGAGAGGTCTGTAAAATATTAAAGTAATGAATTTATTTATGTACATTTATATAGGCATTTTTACCTTACACTAATAGTCAAATGTGGGCTCTGTGTTTCATTATGAGTTTGAATCAAAATGTGTCTTTACAGATTGAATTAAATATGGTATTAAGGCCTGGTCAACAATGTGATGAGGAGAGCAGGGTGCTTTCCATTAGCTCTGGCTTATATTAGTGAAATGCCCCAAGATATACTCAGTGAGTCCAAAAATCCAGTTAGAGATGGTTCCAGCCTTGCACTGTTGCCATCAGCATCATGGTGTAAGAAATGGGCAAGGAGGAGCAGACTTGTACATGTGGTGTGGGCGACAGACGTGAGAAAAGAACCAAGAATTTGTTGGAACTGAAGGATGAGATAAAACCAGGGCAATTTTTGATGCGCCATGAATTGAGGTGCTTTCAGTCAACTCTAGCAATGGCTTCTGCCTCCTTCCATGACAATATGATCTCTAGATGTGCTTCACAAGATCAGGTTTCTGGCCACTCCTCTGAGGATGTTTGATTTTCTGCATGACTCATAACAAGCTTTGTGTGGTCATGGTTTGTGTTTTATGAAACTTATTTCTTCAGCGGTGGAGACTGGTAACGAGTCAGTGCTGAGAACTTTGGGGAAGACCATGGATATGCTGGGAGGGATCTGTTGGTGTTTAACAAGAAAACATGGACATCTTCCCAGCTTACTGTTACGCCTGCCCTGCTTCTGAATATGAACAAGTTACATAAGTTGTAAATTTTCGGTAACTTAAACTCTGCAAAACGTCCAGATCAATGACAGGAACACAGGTATAAACTGCCCAATAGTAGCATTGCTAATTAAAACCTTTTTTTCTGGCCAAAGATGTTCAGTATTGAAGAAAAACAAACAAAAACTTCACGATTTTGAGTGTTAGAGGAAGAACCCCCCATTTTTTCCTCATTGACGAGGTGTCTCACTTTCACAGATGCTGAAGTTGTATTCGCTCCAGCACTTTGGAGTCGCAAAGTGTTCTTTTATGGTGTTACGCATTGTTGGTAGAATTGGTTCTCTGTTGAAGTAAAATGTGAAGTTTCAAATTGAGTTTGTGTACCCCAGGAGGATATTGGGCACTCACTGAGTTTGGAGTAAGTTGGGCACTTGCTGTGCAGGGGATATTCTGAGAAGTTTTACTTGGAAGCGTTGAAACCTTTTGGTTCTGAAATTTGAAAATCTGACATTGGATAGTAGCGATTTTCTATTATCATATAGTATAGTGCAATACTGAATGGGGTATAACTATGCACACATGGTATATATTAACATTTGTTTTCATGTAATGTATGTATAAGTTGAAACAATGAAATACAGCGATACGGTGAGAATAAAGCATCGGTGTCAAGATTAGCTCAGAAAGTTAAACCATATAGCTGAAGTCAGTTTCTGTTAAACATTTTTTTTTTAAAGGTATTTATTATGTAAAACTACTACATCAAACTGCTCCTAGCTTTCAACCAAGTTTCATTATTCTAAGTGAAACCAGTGATGCCCAACAATTTCCATTGTGGCAGCCTCTAATGCTGTTAAACTTTTACCACACGTGCTGAAATGGTACATGCTGAGGTCTGCTCTGGGCTGAAGTTCTTTGGAAAAGTTTGGCAGAAATGTTTCAGCATCTTCTGAGACTGAGCACAGGGCAGAATACATTATTTTGCTTACGTTAAAATATGTTACAGCTGTTTCAGATACAAGCATTTAAAAGGACTGGAAATGGGGACACTGGGATGGACATTTTTGCCTCCTGTGCCCTGGTTTGGCCAAGGTGTGAACTTGTATCGTATTCACATGTTCTTTGTGTTTGGGCTCAGCTGCTAAATTCTGCTGGCTCAAGGAGGGTTTAGTAGAACCAGGGACTCATATCTGTTTTTTTTTTATGTGACTTTTACGGTTCAAGTATCTAGGCAAGGTTTGGAAGAAACAGTAGCTTCAGGTACTCTGCGTTCTTGATTGATCTCATCAGTTACTTATTCCTTTTCACGAAGGAGAAACCAGCTGCTCTGCAGAAAAGTAAGTTTGTTACATGGGACATCTGTCATTCTTTCTGTTCTGCCTTCAGCCTCAAGTCCAAGATTTAACACAGGCTTGGTGAGACGATGTGATCCTTGTTGCCAAAGAGGAGCTGGCGCTGCCAGAGATCTAATCAGGTGGTGACACCAAGGACTAGCAGAGATGCTTGTGAACATGGAAAAAGTAGTTCTGCTGGCTCTCCCAGCCCAATGGCTGGCCAGGAGTAAGGTTCCAATTATAAGCAAAGCTAAAATATGTTTGTGTTAATGACAGATCCCTCAGCTGAGGGAAGATACTCTTCACAAGAATATATGTGATAGGATTATATGCGTGTTGCTAATTCATTTGACATAGCTGCTTCCTTGAGTTTGGTTAATGAAGATGGATGATCTCTGTTGGCTGAGAACTGACATCTTAGAACCCAAATTTTTGCTAGCAGTTTAGAATCGCTGTGTTCGCTGGGCTGGTGGGTGTCTGGCATCACCTTGGAACGCTAGCCCGGGGTCTGGAGGGAAAGGCGAGTGATGCAAATGATCTCTGCTAATGAAGGACTGAGTGGTTTTGTGTCACCCAGCTTCTGGGAAACCTGTCAGGACGCATTTGTGGCTCATTTCTTCCCATATCTGAAGGGCAGTGCTGCTGCTCCCTGCTCGGCTGAGGGTGCCCGGGCACTGGCTGCCCTCTGAGGGGAGTTGGGAGCCGTGGCTGGTTCCTGCAGCCCCCCTAGGCCTTGGCTGTGTGCAGTGTCTGCACCCAGTTCATGGAATTAATAGCATTTGAGGCACTTTTAACCGACTCCTTTATTGAATTCTTGACATCTCCTGTTTCAGAAAGGTAATAATGTTTTGTTTTCTATTTTGTTCATCATTTTTCACCAGTCAGTACTGATAGGAAGATATTTAATGTGAGTCCATTTTGCTGAAACCCATTTTTTTTCGGCCCAGACTATTTGATGGGAATCCCGGTGCCGTGTGAGTGTGATCTCCTTCCTATAATTCATTCTCCTGAAGGAAGGACGAACTCCCATTTATTTTTAGTCTGTGTTTGAACACTTTGAGGCTGCCTTTCTCCTTTTGCCTCGCGTATTGTCCTCAGGGGCCTTTCAGTTCTGCACAGGGCCTACATGTGGAGTGGAATGTAACCTGCTTTGTCCAGCGCAGGCCGCTAATTACAGCTTTAATTTGATTGTGTTTAGGAGGAGACAGATATCCAACCTCTTCTTGCTCGTAACTACGGATCTGAAGAAAGGCCTAATAGCAGATAACGCGTGCTGACAGACAGGACGGCCCCCGTGGCAAGGCGCCCATCAGGTGAGGAAAACCTGCTATTGATGAGCCCTATGAAAGGATGACTGTTATTATAACGATATCTGGAGATAGGCAGAGCTACGTACCTACAGACACACACACTTATTACACGTACACACATGTATGTATTTGTTTCTATGCGTTGTTAACAGAATCAGTTCCAAAAAGAGAAAAAAAGGTAGGTGTGGTTTATAGGATTCCTGCGTATACACTTGCTTACATAATCCATGCTTCGTTTCCTCTGGGGACTTCTGCAAGAGATTACTGATGTATAAGTAGTGCAACTTAAAAGAAACCAACTGGAATCTAAATAGTTTCTTACAATGCCTTCAGTTTTGTGATAAGTGAAAAAATTGGCACTTTGAGGCAACATAAATGATCTGTTACTCTACAAGAAATGAGCTATTACTATGCAGTAAGAAATGAAAAGCAAGGGTCTGCTCTTAGCGGTAAATACTGAAAAATTGCTTTAATTTTAAAATGGTAAGTTGTGGTTTTCTTCGTTTCAAACTGTTGCAGCTCCATTGCTTTGAAAGGGAGATGGGTGATTTATATCAGTTGAGGATCTGCCTTTGCATTGTTGATGTTTTATTCAGAATTCTTGGATCGCAGTACACCAGGAATCACTGTGGTAGATTTACCATAATTACACAGGTTCTGTGGTGCATTATTCCTTGAGTAATCCCATTAATTTCAGATGCTTAAAAGTATTCGGGAGGCCAGATTCCCCTGGAAAGAGGAAAAGCTGATCAGTCTTGAAATATGATTACTGGGAGTATTACCACATCCTGCTTTCCAGTGTGGTGGTGAACTTAACTGCTCTAGTGTCAGCTCTGCTCGTTGTTCCATGGTACTGTTTGCCAACCGTGTTGGGTTCAATACAGCACCTCTTGAAATTGATAGGAACTTTTCCACTGACTTCATCAGGCATTGGGTGTTCAGGGATCTTGAACTAGATCAAATAGCAGCTATTAATGTAGCCTGGCCTTCTTCCAGCTTTTGTTATTGCCTGTGGTGCTTATACGATCTGTTTGGTGGATAATTTTCTCTCATTTTATAGAAGAGAGGGAATGACTCAGAGCCATGTTATGCCACTTGGTATTTTTGTTTATATATTGTCACCTTTGTATTCAAAGATGATAAATCCAATGGCCATCTAGTTACTGACACTTTCCATACGTGTTTATGTATACAGAGGCTGCTGGTACATTTATATGACTGACCAAAATGATTGTGCAAGTTCAAAGCCATGTTCAGCTCTCTTAAATTGCTCATTTTTGAAAAGTGGGACAGTTGTCTGATGCTGTTGGAAATAAAAATGCAGGAGGTGCAACAGTGGAAAGGTCCAGTTTTGGTGCTGAGGTACTTTCAGAAATGGAGCTGGTTGAAACATTTCCAATTTTAGGGTGATGTCAGCGTTGTTAATTTAAATTTTGGGCAAAGGAATAAATAATAAAATAACTGTAAAAAAAATCTTTCATTGAAGTAGTTTGCACATTTTTATGCATTGTTAAGAGTTGAAGAGCAGGGACACAGTCAAATAAGGAGCCTACCAGTGTCACGGACACAGTCAAATAAGGAGCCTACCAGTGTCACAGACACACAAGGTTGGTATTGTAGATGCCGTGTGTGTTTTCTGCGCTGCTGGTTGAGGAAGGCAAGAAGACCTCTGTGCAAAGTTTGGTAGTTCCCATCCCACTAGGAGTTTTCTCCAATATCAAATTGTGTTTCCACCAGCAGTTTGTCCTGCTTTCTGATTTTTTCCTCTGATAATCTGAACAAAGCAGGTGTTTCTCAGGAAGACTGAGTACTCACAGCTCTAATAGCTGTCTCTCACAAACAGATCTTTTGTACTGTCTGGGGGATTAGTAGGGGGTTAGGTGCCTAAAAAAATAAACAGTGAGGGCAAACAGCGGGAAGGAAGGAGGAAAGAGTAAAGCTGCATGTGGTTGATGAGCGAGATGATGTCATTTGTTTAGCAGAGGAGATGCAGTAGTCAAGAGATGCTACGAGAGGAAGGGCTCCTTTTAAGGAGGACTCGTGTTCCACCAGGCATGAAGCAAACCACAGCAGATCTGTTAGTGGCCAATGGAACAAGTTCATCGGTTTTGGAGCCTTGGAGCTCAGGTGCAGTGAAAGAGAATAGGGGCTCATTGTTGAGGCAAGGATCAGCGCTCCCTTTTCCTTCCCTGCCCCCCTCCTCCTCTGGCACTACAATAATAATATCTTGTCACTCCTTAGACATGCTGGCGTAGATCACGTTCACTGATGGATGTTCAGTTGATGAACGCACTAAAATGGTTTGTCTCTGTTGACGTATGTCTTTGTAGACTCCTCTAATGGGAATGTAAATAAATGAACCCTTCACCAGTGATTTCTTTCACTGTAGTCCAGTTTAACCCCTGAGTGCCTCCCTGCTAGGAGGCGCTCCAAATGCTTCACTGCTTTACATTACTACGGGTTTTGCCTTTTCCTTGAGTTTCATGTTTTCCATTTGCTGTCCTAGTGCACAGACAACTTTCTGTATGGAGATGCAAGTAATTTTTAAAGATCCGTGTTCAGTAAAACAATGCTCAGAAATTAAGATGCGCAGTCAAGAAAGGTAAGGGCTGAATGTCCACTGAGACAGTTAAAGATTTCTCATGATTTCCCTGGGAACTTTAGAGGTGATGACAAGCTCTAAAGATTAATTTCTTTTAAGCTGTGTGCAAGACCTGGTTTGCGTGGGGTTGTGAATCATAGAACTGGAAAATTGTTTTCTGTGGTCAGTTCTCACCAGTATGTAAATATTACAGTGATAATTGTCCTCAAGACACTGGAACTCAAAAAATCTTCAGAAAATACCCAAAATGAATATGTTGCCCCTGAATGATAAACCAAAAATAGCCTTTACAGGGAAGATAGGCCCTAATCTATTTGTTCTTGGGAGACTTTTTAACCATCAGTGTATGGGAAGGAGAGTTTTGAAGGGAAATGAATACAGTTTTCACAGCTCCTTTCTAGGCTTTGAAGTGCTCGTACTCGCACAGTTCACCTACACCGCTGGGAAATGCCATCTTCCATAGTGGTGCATTTAAAGAACCATTTCATGACCACTGCCCAAACCCCATTTCTTCAAGTCTCCACTTAACAAGGCTTCTTTTCCAGGGAAACTTGTACACCAGCAGTGAAGAGCTTCTGGTGAAGATGGAAATGGAAGGTAACAGGCTTAATGCTGGCAGTGCAATTTTGATTGTCGTTTGGAAAAATTGTAAAACCTGTTGCTGTTTCCCCTCCATTTCCATAATCAGACAAATCAGTCACGGAATGGGATATGTTTGCACAACAGAGATCGAGAATGGTAGAATATCACATGGCTATAGAAACTCTCACCTCCTGACAAACTCTTGTATTGGGACAACATACTGTTGTATCATGTATCTGGAGCAAGGACAATATAAAAAGATCCTTTTCCCACTTCAGCCTCTTGTATGTAGGAGATGCAAGTGCCAGATTTTGCCAGGAGATCAACTATTGACAGAGATCATCCTTTCCTGAAATGTTTTTGCTGAATCTTGTCTGTTCTGGAGTTTGCAAAGTGAATATACTCACTGAGGGAGAAAATCCTCTTTTTAAAACCTGCTATTTATTTTTCAGCCTGTGTGCTTGCTGACTCTGCTAATAAAGTGCTATTTAAAAGCTGTATTTTAGAATAGGGAGCTTTGTACCTCTGCCTCCTTCTCCTATATATTTATTGTACTGGAAATGTAAGAACTTTATTGAATGGTTGGCTGTGAAGAGACTGGAACAGAGCATCCAGTATCTCAGTATCACTCCTTCATTATTTATGATTGCAGCGTAGTACCATGCAGCACCAGATGTGAGTAAGAAGGAGGGGTGCAAAAGAGAACTTCAAATGACTGATGAATAGTTGAGAGTGAACAGAGGGGCTTTTAAAACTCCTTTAAAGAAAGCCTAATGCTCTGCTTCCCTAAGCAGCAGGCTACTGATGATGGAAAAGTCACAGACATACCTGCAGAGATTTGGGAAGCTCTTGTTTCAGTGTCTTTATGGCAGCTAAAAAAAATTCCTGTGCTCTTGCCAGCTTGGTTGGTGTGTCCAGCTTGCTTTTCTTCTTTGCTTTTTGCTCTGTAAGGACAAGAGGCAATGACTTGGGCAGTGTCAACTTCCCAACTGTGTTTATTCTTAATTAGCTACCCCCACCAAGAGAAGGCCCTACTTGGGTCTGGTTCTTTTCAGCTTCAGGATAGGTATATTGTAGGTGATATTATACAAAGGGAAGAATTTTTCTGGGAAAACTGTTATTTGTCATCAAGACTGTTACTGATGAGACTGAATTCAGCTTTCACGTGGTCATAATCTTCCTGTTCCCTCAAGGTGAGAAATATAGAGGACTTGAGCAGAGCTATATTGAGGACTGCTGCCTTCTGGCTCTGTTTGGTTTCTGATAGTGCCATAAAATCCCAGGCCCTCAAAGCCCTGAATCTTCTTTGCCTTATTAAAACCAAGTTGTGCCATTTTATTTGACAGACACTAGCTATACTTCCCTGGTGGTGCCCTTGAAATCCAGCATTAGTATAAATAATGAATGAAGCAGTTTCTATTCTCTTCCTGCATCGCTGTGTTTTGTAGCAAGCTTTCTAAAATATTCTGGATTCAGACTAAAAAATGTTGGCTGTCCCAACAATCAAATTCCTTCATTCATTTTTTTTTTTCCCTTCTTTTGCCAACATGATTCAAAAAACGCAGCAAAAAATTTCTGACAGATGCAAAGGATTTTTCCAAGGAATTCTTGAAGCCTGGTGTTTGAGGACAGCTAAAATTGGTTAATTGCAAGTGGAATCAAACAGTAGTGTTAGTGTACTCTGAGGTCTGCAGGAGTACGGCTCCGAGGGGGATGCAACATGCTACAAGGCAATGGCACAGTCCTGCTCCTCCTTGTGCCCACTGACACTGAGATCCTGCTTCGTGCTCTCCCCATGGGCTTTCTCCTTCCTGCTGCTTCTAATTCATGCCCTGCGTGCTGCAGGCGCTGAGTAGATGTGCTGTGGGTGGCTGAATCATGGAGGAGAGGGTGGACTTCTTGTGTGGAAGTGGGGTCAGGGAGAGCCTGTAGATATTACAGTGTGTAACACATGGTGTGTGCCACTGGCCTGAGCATCAGTGCTGCTGGAACCGATGATTTCCGTGGTTTATGCATCGATAGGCAAATGCCCTCAAAGAGCTTCAGCTCTGAAGTTAGCACAGTTTTTGTGTGGGTGAACTAAATGACATAGGAGGTCACACCTCTTCACAGCGACCTGTAGGAAATGGTAAAGCAAATAAGCCCAGTGGTGCCAAAATCTGAGCGATAGCTGATGAAGCCCTGATGAGGGGAACAGCCAAATAGCGTGAATGGAATGTCAGTAAGTATGGAAGTTAAAAATACACATTTCAAACCTTGAGGACACTCTGGGGACTAAGAGGCTATATTGATACTAGACTTCAAAAGATCCAAATAAACAGCAGGATTTTCTCAATGCACAGAAGTACATATTTGTGATGTCAGAGCGATATTATTTCTGCACTGCAAATCTCAGGACAGATGCCTAAAAAACCAGCCCAGATAAGTTGCTGCTTCTTTTATTCACATTTATAATCGTTCTAATTTTATTTTCATTTATCTTAAAAACTTAAGTTTAGATTCATGCTGTAAATGCCAAATTTCCATACTTCTGGAGATAACATTAGTCTCGAGAACCATAGTCCTCAGAATATGAAGAAGAATGCCCTCTACAACCTCTCTTGTGTTTTTAATACATCTGAACTATTTGTATGAGAACAATGCTCAGCTAGAAATACTGTGAGCTTTTCCGTATGTGTCCCACCTTGCAAATTCCCATAGTTAATCTTCTCCCCTCTGTACTTCAGTAGCAGATGAGGCTCTGTGGTGCTCGACAGCACTGAGCGAGCTTTGGCAGGGGAGCTGCTTCTAGAGCTGGATTTGAGCTCTGTTATTGAGAACTCAACGGAGGGCACTGCGTTACAAAGTGGGACACTTAAAGACGAGATGCTAGGGAGAGGGAAAGTGCTGCAGGAGCAAGAAGTGAGATTATAAATTAGAATTCAGCTCAGCACGTTTGGAGCCACATAAATAGACGAGGGGTTTGCAAAAGGATGCCCTCAAGGATTCAGAACTACAGCCAAGGAGGAAGGAAAACAATGCTTTAGTACTCTGTGATTTATGCACCAAATAAGTTTGAATTAGTCACTAATGGGAAGTGGCTTTGGAAGGATTAATAACCCTGAGCCAGCACTTATTGTATGATGATCAGCTATAAATCTTCTTAGAGCACAACTGGATGTAGCCAAATCCTTTCTCTCTAGAAATAGGCAATATGCATGCCGTTGCTCAGGGGCACCCCTGTTTGAGTTCTGGGGTTTTTTTTTTGTCAGGGTGAGAATATGGATCATCACTTATGGCACCTTGGCTATTTCCAGTTTGCTCAGAAGATACGTGCTGCCAGATGGGCCTGTCAAGGGATGGGACAACTGCGTGCAACCGTGAACTCCCATTTGCCTGGCTTACACAACTGGCAGTGCACAGCTTGCTTCTTGGAATGGGCACATTTGCCTGGACGGGGAATAGAAGAAGTGTGAAAGTGCTGTAGGTTGCAAACTCTTCTTTGTTACTTTTCATACGCTATTTCAGTCCTGAATGGCTTTTAAGCTCATTTTTCCTACTTGTTGTGGTTGTTTGAAGTGGAAAACTTTCCATTAAAGACTTAAAACCCTGTTCTAATTGATGCTTTGCCCACTAAGTATTTGTGCCAAAAGCAGTATGACTTTTGATTTCTTCGGAGCACGTGTCAGCTGGTGACCCACCACACCTTCTCTTGTGTGGCCTCTATAAACTGATGCCAACTGAAGCTTCAAAGAGTGACTTTCCTCCCTATAGGACTCTACCTCACACTTATTTCCAGTAAACTGCCATCCTCGCCATTTTCCACAAGCAATGGTGTAATTGAGTAGTAGCCTCAGTGTATGAAAATCTGTGTGGCAGATGAAAAAAAACGTTGTTAGACTGGAGGCAGCTGGGGCACAGTCATGGAGAGTAAAAAGCTCAGCTCCCAGAAAAGCACTTTTTATTCTCTTGAGTTCTAAACATTCATAACTGCTCACCTGTTCTGTGGAAGTGAAATTCTTGTCAACACAGCAAAGAGGGAGTAAGAGCTGTTTGAGTAAAGAAAGTGTTGTTCCCCCAAAGAGGAAGAAAGAGAAGAGCTCTGGCTAGATCAGCCAACTGTGAACCCCCCGGAGCATTTCCATCTGGACAGTCCGATTTGTTTAGGCTGTTGTGGGAGAGGTAGGAGAAGATGTGCTCTCCGTAAGAC
Source organism: Todus mexicanus (assembly GCA_013389965.1). Taxonomy (NCBI): domain Eukaryota; kingdom Metazoa; phylum Chordata; class Aves; order Coraciiformes; family Todidae; genus Todus; species Todus mexicanus. The sequence goes on along the minus strand of WEIS01087327.1, from coordinate 24,476 downwards.
ACAGGGAGTCTTCTGGACGGCAGCACAGACTGCTGTTACGTTATGAAGAGGTACATATTATTTGTTGCTGTCTTTATGATTTTAAATGGATGTTTAGCAACTTTTTGTTAAATTTACCTGAACTTACCTGCTGATATGTGCAGCAGCTTTGCTGCTGAGAACTTACTGCACAAGATGTAGTTGATCAGTGTAAGGCAACCTGGTGGACTGAAGCACAGGACTGTGATGGACCTACAATCAGCACTTGCTCTGAACTCTGTCCTTGGAAATGTTCAAGGCTTCCCTGAGGGTGCACCAAGGAGGTGATTGTGATTGCTGAGAAGCCACATGTGTGGAGCAGAAATGATACCTGCTCTTTTCAGCTTAGATAAGCAGTCCCAGATAGCCAAAGTTGTTGCCAAGCCAGGAGTCACTTGTGTGGGTCACCACTGCTGTTGCCCACAGAAGGAGTTTCAGGTGGCTCTTTCCCCTTTTCCAAGGAGAAGGCATTGCCTGTTTGCTTTCCAGAGGACCTTGGAACAAACAAGAATATCCAGATGAAAATGAAGCAAGAATTGCCTTAGTTTAGGCTTACCTTTTCCAAGTCTCTGTGGGACTACTTGCAAAACTGCTTGGTAGATCTTTTCAAGAGTATGCTCCCGACAGTACGTTTCTGAATAATGATGGTGGAACCCAAACCATAAAAGGCATTAAAATACTCTTCCTAAGCACACTTACCCCTGTGCACATCTATGGAATGTGATTTTGAAATGCCTCAAATTCACACTCACACAGAATCTGTCACCGTTCCCTGTGACCTTGATCAGGAGCATTTCTTCTAATGCCTGTTGTGCTTCCAGATAAGCAGAGCACCACCCATTGACCCAGGCAGGTCATTATCCTCTTCCTCTTTATCAGGAATCCTTCAGCCAATTAATCATGCACTGCTCTGCAATCTTAAGGCTCAATTACGCCTGGACAAGTGTTGCTCAGCTGTTCCTTCTGCTACAGATGTGACATATCCTGAGATTAGCTCCGATTCACAGAAGGTCACGGATTCAGTATCAGGTGCTAAGAAAAGCTGGGCTGTCTGGGAGGGAAGTGACACCATCTTAGAAGCATTTTATCACAAAGTAAGTGTAGATGTCTAAAAAATCCTGCTTGCCACCACCACATCACAGCAAGTCCTTTTCACTCACTGTTGCCTCTCATCCTGAGACAATTTACTAGTTTTTTCTAGATGGAGATGTCAGCAGACTAATAAACTGTTAGTAGCACACCGATGACAGACAGTAGCTAGTTCTTTCGGAGAGTAGATAGCTTAACTTGGAATCCCTGGGAGAAACCTGGTTGTTCCTAGTTTGTGAAAACCCATTTTATGCACAGTGAGTTGTTCATGGTTTTGTCTTCGTTTTCTTGTGCTTATTAATTGCTTGGTATACTCCATCGTGGACATGTGCTGAGATAGTTTGATGGTATTTTTGATCATAACAATTCTGCTTGAGTTTTCTTTGGGGTTTTCTTTTCAGTGGCTGTGGGTTGACCCACTTGCATTATTTTTAGAGTGCCTGGGTCAGAGTACTTTCCGTGGCCCCCAGAAGGACTATGGGGCACCCACTGAAACTACAAGCAAGCTCTGTACCTTGCCTTGGCAGTGTGATTCTGTGATTGTGAGGCTGTTCTTTTGAAACCATTTTCAGTTACATAGAAACACAGGCAACCATTTAGCAGAGATGCTTGTAATTCTATGAAATGATATCATCCTTTTAGAAAAAAAAATAGCCTTCCAATTCCTACAAGCAAACCTTGTAAAAAAGAAAAATAATAATCTGAGTTTCAAGTCTTTAAATGTGCTTCTTGCTGTTTTTATTTTTAAAAAGCTCTTTCGAACATGATAAGCAGATGCTGAAGATGTAAGGAAATTGTTTACTGTAAAGAATAACTACTCTATCACTTTCAGACTTCAGGTAAGTTTTCTTAGAACCTCCCACCCCCCGTATTTGCATTGCAACTGTGGATGGTGCCGATAGGATCTGGTTCTGCACCATACCCCTGGTGGGGGCTCTTTACACACTGGTGTGAATACAGAGATAGGTGGTGAAGTTAAAGAAGGTTTGGAGCCGTGTAGGAACAATGTGATTTAACTGAGGCTGAAGCAGCCTTAGGGACACAGCAGGGCCAGGGCTGAGCCAGCCAGTTTGGGTGCTGGGAGGCTTCTGATTAAAACACCCCTGTATTCTTCACCTCTTTTCTGCAGACAGAGCTACTGCTTATATTTCTCGCATTGATGTCTAAATTTTCAGTCTTAAGTGGAGCTGTTTGTTAGATGATGTACAGAAACATAAGCAAGATAGTCTTTTTTTGGAACAAGTTATTGCTCACCAGACAAAGGAGAAGTGAAATGTGTTGTCCAAGGTTAACACAGCTAAGAAATAGCAGGATGAGGAGAGAAACCCAAACTGCACTACCCTTTGTGACACTATTCAATAGGTATTGGTAAATACATATAAATATGGTACTTTTTTAAAAAATAATCTCCAAATCTTTGAAACTGCCAAGTATTACATGGTTCTGACCATGACAGCATGCCCAGTGAGCCATTCAGTTGGTACTGGTGAATACATATAACCAGTTGTAATAGTAGTGTGGCTAGTGTTCTCACATACAGACTGACATTACTGCTCTAGGTTGTCTTCTACAGGTTTAAATAAGGTTTAGATAATATTTAAGTGAGCTCGTTTTGGCTTTGTTACTTAGATTCTCATGTACAAGTTCTGGTAGGTTTAAGTTTTAGGTGAGTCCCACCATGCTAAGGCACTGGAAAATGACCCTTCAGAAAGTGTGTTGCAAACTAAATATGTGGCTACGTGAGTCTGGTTTGATATATTTGTTCTGAAAAAGGTACATTTGCATCTTGTTATAAAACTTGATTTGCGTTTTCAAGATACAGCAAATGAAGACTGTGGAAAGATGTGAGTGTAGATGGGATATTTCCCTTGAAACTTGAATTTCATTTCTTAGAATTAGAAGAAAACGTTTGCGCTCGGCTACTTGTAAATACTGGAGATGTGTTTATTTTTTAGGACACGGTTATTAGAATTGCAATGCTTCTGTTATTTTGGCTGTCAGGAAAGTTGTTGGGAAGCGAGCCAACTGAGCTCTTAATGGAAATAAAGAGTTGCCTAATGGAGATATTTTATCTTAAAAGATAAAAGCCACTTAATGAAAAAGGGAAACTGGGCACAAATGCTGTAGGTGTTCTTCGTGAAAATTCTTAGTGCTGCTCAGCAAAGGAAGGAAGTGCTGCAGTCTGGGAGGGTAATAAATAGAGAGCTCCCTGATGGCACTGCCAGATGCCCTGTGACTGAAGGGTAGGACGCTCTGATGATGGACCAGGGGCTGAGGAACCACACTGAGACTATGACTTCCAGGTACCCTCTGTTGTGTTGTGCTGTGTGCACTTGCCTTGCGCTGTGGGCTTTCAGCGCAGGACATGCTCCCAGCAAACTAGGACTAGTTTTAGTGACTAGTCTGTGAGTGTCATTTTCTGCCACACCTTCTCAACATGTTACACGCCTCTCACTCCAGTTGTAGAGCGTGTAGCATTAAAGCCTCACACTGAGAGGAGAACACAGACTGCTTTTCGTTCCAGAGCTCTCCAACCTTCCCCTCAGCCTTTTAAAAACCATTAAATGGGAACCTTACACTCAAACACATCTTGAGGAAACCAAACAGAAGTGATATCGTCCTAATGATGAAAACTAGGATTAGAACTGGAGAGGACTGAAGTTATTTTGGTGTTTTTATAAATACTCTTCCAATTTCCTATTGTTTGCCACTTCATCTCTCATAGAGCTAGTGCTGGACTCTGCTACTCTTTGTGCCAGTCTTTCTGCTTTCAGTTAGTTGGTCACATGAATGGAAAAGAAGCTGGAAAGATGAAAGGAGCTACAGACTCCTACAAAAGGGGTAGGAATTTCTTTGGGATACAGGTAGGAGCGGACTGTGCAATTCAGTTGGGGCCAGCTAATTTGCTGTGTAGTCCCAGTAGGAGCCAGGCAGAGCTAAGAGTAGAGCAGATATGACAGCTGGCTTCTCAGTATAAAGGTGAAGGATGTGAAAGTTTTCTATCAGATCAAATATTTGCAGTCTCACTGCTGTCCACTGACAGCTATTAGATCATTTGGGAAAGACAAGGGAAGCTGGCTGAGGAATTCATGAGCTTTGTGTGCCTGTTACAGTGATTGTCTACTACAACAGGACTTACTGGAGCTCTCTTCTGGGCTTCTCAGTGGAAAGGACACCTATCCATAAGCAGGAGAAATTCTTGGAAACCTTGAATAATAAAAAGTTAAGCCAAGCTTTTACTGCTCTTCATTTTTCTAACAGTATATTTGAGATATTTGAAAGGGTTCTCTACTATCACTGAAAAGCACAAGACATTTTTGTCTGTGTATTCAGATCTGGAATAAAATTTGCCATATTCTTTTCAACATTGCAATATTTATAAACCATTCTTAAAAGTTAAAAATAAAAAAAGCTCTTTCTCATTTGTAGTTCCAAACCTTTCAACTCCTTTTGCTAGGAATTAAAATAGTTGGCATATAGTCTGAAACGGATTATGTATTGTCGTTTCTCCAGTGTTGAATCTCCAGTGCTGTGTCTCTGCTGGGGTCTTGGCAAAATGAAGGAACACTGAATGAAATTTATTTCCTCTGTGGCCAGATTATATCACCTCTGTCTAAAAGCATGTCCTTTAATTTTTATTTTATTACCATGTATTCTAAAAGCGTCACTTCCTACTTGGAAAAAGTTAAATATTTTTCTTGTTTTAAATTTACTTCTCTAGTTTTAAAATACAACTTCACCTACACTCTTGAGCGTTATGGTTCATTACTAAAGCTAAATAATTTGCTTTACCATGTCTCAAATTGAAAGCCAAACATTACCAGCCATCTTTTACAGGCAGGCATATGGAGACAGGTTGTTCAGGATCACCCTGTAGCTCAGGAGTAGACTCAGAAATAAAACTCATGCTTTGCTGCTTATTCCACGAAACATCACTTTTTTTGAGGACACTTAACATTTAGTTGAATTTTAAGACATGTTGGTGATTATGCGGATGCAGAGTATTAACTGATGATTAACTGGTGGTTATATGGAGCAGATTATTAACTGTGGTATTAGCCAGGGAAAATATTTGTGTTCAGATTCCCATTATCTGACAGGTGTGAGGGGATGTGATTTAGCACAGGAACTTTACAAAGTTCGGAAGCGTAAGACAAACACTGGGATATCTGGGAAGTAATCATAAACTACCATAAGGTGAAAATATTTTAGCTAAACATAAAACCAAAGCTGACAGCCTGACCTTGGAATGAGTTCTGATGGTAAACTCACTGCCCTGAGATGGGCTAGGGCCCTAAACATGGAATGCTATGGCCAGTTAAAGTCACTGCGATTGACTGTCAATTTAAGGCATAATGAATCCTCTCAGTGGTCCTGTAAATATCTCTATTGTCTTATTCCATGAAATCTCTTCTTTGCTAGGTCTTGCTTCTCTTTCCTTTCCCCTCCCTTAGAGTTATGGGCTCTGTTGGTGGCGATTGTACTTTGCCTTTCCCAAGTTCCTTAGTTCCAGATAGATGTGGTCAGGCTTTCACGAGATTTTAGATTAAGGACCCGTGAGCAAATGCCAGCATGCCCGTAAGCGCTGCTGTATGCTTTTCTCCTTCTCTAATTTATTACCTTACAGCATCTGAATACAGAGGAAATTAGAGATTCAGATTTGTACTCCTCAAAGCAAAAAAAAAAAAAACAAAAACAAAAAGGAGGGGGAGGGAGAGAAAGAAAAAAGAAAAAGAAAGGGGGCAGGATCCCACCAAAATTGCTTTGTGATTCACTGGGGGGTCGTGACCCCATCCTGCTGAGACTGCTGTTCCAAAGTAGTAACTCGGTAGCTGGAGTTTTTTAAAGTGGTTGTTGATTGGCTTAGCTGTAAGAAAATCACATTTCCCTGAAACTCTTAGGGATACTTTAAATGGGTGGATTATCCAGCTGCCTGATTAGAAATTTGGGTTATGTAAACACCGAGTGTTTAGATTTAGGCTTTTCAGTTGAAGTCTGGGCAGCTGTTTGCACTTAACTCCATCAAGAAGCCCAGTTAATCAAAGAGCAGGAAGGATTTTTTACCTTCTTAAACCTGTGTCATTATTTCTGCTGTCCAAACTCTTTGGACTTAGGCTTGTTGCAATGTAGAACAAGGTATTTTGGATGTTCTGCGGAGGAAACAGGAAAAAATGGATGAGGTTTTGGTTAGTGAGATGTAGTGCCTTGTGGATTTTTCCCCTTTCGCTGTGACGTAATAATTTCTCCAGTCAAAACTGCATCAAGCCTCTAATCATGACCAGCTTGTGCCTTGAAGCTCTGGATTGATCATAGCAATGATCTGTATTGTGATCCAATCTTGTTTAATAGCTTCTCTGCATATTTGTGTATTTGAGGGCTTGGCTGGCTTTCGTAACCTTGGAGGGTGACTAATGTCTGAAATTAAGCCCTTTTCTGTTGGACAGACCCCTGGCAGCGATCAGCTCATGGGCAGGGGTGTGAGACGTCTTTCCACACTTAGACCTCTATGTCCATGTTCTGTAGCTGACTTAGTAGAAAAGTAGATGAGTATTCATGTCCTTAGAACAGAAAGTCAAGGCAGATCCCCCTCAAAGCTCTGGCTCGCTCAGGTTGTTCTCCGACAGACATTTCCAACCATCAGGACCTATGGACCCTGTTTACACTGGATTTCTTTTAGGGAATTCTTGACAGTGTGAATAGATAGCACAGCAGAGTCACTAGCTTAACACTTCAGGATCCAAGCAATGAAAGAGTCTTTGTGTAGCAAAGAAACCGAGTCTTTCTTCTCCAGACAAAAAAAGGAGAAAAAAAAAAAGAGAAAGAAAAGACAAGAAAAAGAAACTTCAAAAAAGTTAGCATTATTTTTCTGTGTTCTGTTTTAACCCCTATCAAATGGGGAATTTCAGGAGAAATCAAACTAACAAAACGTTTTGTGAAACAGCTTCTCTCAGTGGTCATCTCTTTACATTCCACTTCTGCTTGTCGTAGTTATAATTTTGCTTTTTAGATACAAGTCACCGATATCTGTTTTCATTTACATTTTTTTTCAATTTTCTAAATCTAGAGATATCCAGAGGCAAACAATGAGCACTTTAACATGCATCTCCGACAGCGTGTACTTGTGATTAGCTAAAAATAATTCATGCTTGCTTGATATCAGTAAGATACGCTTCCTTGCATGTATGCTCACGGTTGTACTGTGTGCTACCTAAAATACAGTACAAATTTATGAAGAAGTAAACCAAGTTTAGCTTTGACAAGCAAAACATCTTAAAATATTTTATTTTTTCTTAAAATCATCATCTTCAAATCTTTGAAACTACCCACCCGTGTATAGTTCTGACCGTGACAGCATCACCAGCGAGCTCTTATGATGTACTAGTGATGCTACTTGCATCCAACTGTCCTGAAGCTGTTGAGGACCAAGCTATGATCTTTTATGGCTAGAGAGGAAACACCCAGAGAACTGTGGTTTAATAGCATAGACATTTCCCTATCAATTTACTGGATAATAAATCCAAGACCCGTAATTCCAGCCTGAATTACTAATCAGTGTCATACTGTAATTACAGAAAATATTTGGGGGAATGTTACTGCCAAGTATCGATTTGCTTTTAATCTATAAAACAAACCTTAATTTATATTTTATAACGTACATGGCTTTTGCTGTAATTAGATCTAATACTTATGATGTTGTTAACAAAGAAAATGTGTGTCAGATTATCCTGGGGAAATCCTAATTGCCGTGGGGATCATTCTGTCTTGTGCGCTGTATGGTGCCTGGGGACAAATCTAGTCCTGTAAGAATTAGAATAAAACCCACACAAATAACAAGCATATGGAGATACAATAGCGAGCAGAGGACTGGTGAAAAATTGGCACATATCTACTGACATTTAATAATGCCATCAAATGCTCAGATATTGATTAATATTTGCAGATGGTTTTAGTTGACCAGGCGATTCTGGTAGAAAGCTCAGAGACTGGAATGATCTCTGTGTTTTCCTTCCTTTTGTTCCCATTCCCATGAAAATACACTTTGCGTGGGCCACTCTCTAAGATGACAGTTGGTTGTGGGCATCCGGACTGAAATGATACTGAGCAGCTTTTGTTATTATTGTTAATATTTTTCATTTTCAGAGAACCAGGCATCTGGGTGGAATGTAATGTCCAACCTTTCCTGTTTTCACATGTATTTCTGCCTGTGCTTTTCTACTCTCTGCTCTTGTTTTGCAAAGCTAGCCTATGAAAAGGAGCAGGCAGCATTTTGGACACCTCCTCCCAGGCGATCCTGGGCTATTTTCTACTCAGTGCCAGATGTGGAGGGCTCTGGTGTCCCTTCTGTAAAGAATGAGGTCGTACTTGGGGCTTGTTTTTCTTACAGCACACCACGCTAAAATAACATTGTAAGGTACTTCCTGGTCTCCTGGGAAATGCTTCCGCCTCCTACCTGTGGTTAACCCACCAGGCCACTTTATGTCACTATCGTTCCACGTTCCAATCTGGCTGAAGCAGCATCTATTGAGCAGTAGGCCAGGGTGCACTTTCCAGGTTGTTATAGACTCTTCAGTATTTCAGTCTTCCAGAAATGGGATCTCAGAACTGGCCTTGGATGGCTCCTCCTGGTGGGAGTGTCCTTCTCAGCTATGTCCTAGCCGGGTGACTCTGGATTCTGAACGCAGGACATGCCTGGTCGTTTGGGTTCCCTGAATGATTACTTCCTTTTAGATTGTTCTCCTTTGTGAGTTCAGCTGGAATTAGATGGGCTGAGGCATGATCCAGCCACCCGGTTGGGAATGGTAGCAAGCCAATCCTCCCTGTCTGCAGTAAGGCTGTGACCAATGAGTAAATGTTATGCTTGCCAAGATAAGGGTAATAAAATCTCATGCTTGAGGGCATAAGACAATCATTGCAGAAGTCAAGCTGGAATTCCTCACCAAACATGCTACAGCATTACACAGTTACCTCAGCCAACAGTTCTCATGAGTTTTCCATCGTGTAGCTTCTCTTTGCAAGGAAAGTCCCCTCAGACCGTCTCTTCCCCACCTCTGTGTGCTGAATATTTCTTGCAGCTGTTCTAGTGCTTGCTTGTACAAAGAAGTAACGTTGGAAAAGTTGGAGAGTAGGCAGAACCTCACCTTGATGCCAGTTGTGCTGTCACTGCTTGCTGATGTCTATTTCCCGCTGATGTATGTGCTAGGTTTTTCTGCTTCCCTTTGGAGACAGGTCTACGCTGACAGAGTTTCTACAAAACTTCTGCTGCCACAGTGCAGCTGCAAGGGTGGGAGTGTGAGTTTAAACCAGCTGTGGGTGTCTTCATCTCCATATGTTCTAGACTCTGCTTTATATCCAGGCTTGGTGGAAAAGAAATGTGTGCCAGAGAGAGAGTCGAGAGGTTTAAATCATCAGCTGATACAAATGGGCATCGTTCCACTGACCTCAGTGGAATGACACTGGCCTGTGCCAGCTCTGGAGTCTCCGTGGTGGGGAGCGAAACTGGAGAAAAGCAACAGTGAGATGTATTCATTCACTTGATTTAGCTTGTGAAGTAATGGGAAAATTTTCTTGAGCAACTTGAGTCTGGAAAAGGACTCAAGTGTTTGGAGCCTGAGGTTGGGAGCCTGGGCTCCCCGTGCGTGCCCCAAGAGAGGCACGTGCCAGTGTGCTGTGCACTTTGAACTGGACAGTAGGAAGGGCATCGGCTTGGCCTTCTGCAAAATGCCTCCTTCCATAGGCCTTCAGAGGCAGGAACCCACCTTTGGATAAAAGAAGTAGATGTGAAATGGTGCTTCCTTTTAGATGGTGCTGTAGTGGCTGATACTTGCAATATTGCTAGTCCTGTGGTATCAGGGCACTATCCTCTCATTCACACAACCTATGTGAGAGATCTCTGCAGATGCCGGTGGGTGCAATGTGAAACCACATCTGATGCAGCAATCTCTCCAGAGGTGGACCTTGCAGGGGGGTTTGTGAGTCTCAGACCCGTGCCCCTGGTTGCTATGAGCTAGCATGTGCCCCAGGCTGGTGCTCAGAAGACACTTAGAGGTCTGGTGACTGCTGTGTTTGCAGGGTTACTCAAGATTCATCACAGAATTACTTGGCAGTGACAGTAAAAGAGAATCTATAATTATGATTCAGTGGGGGAATACAGAGTGGTCAATAACCTGCATAACTCTTTACTTCTATTTATGTGGTGCAGTGATGTTGTGTCAGTGTCCCCAGCTCTAAAATGAAATACCTGTGTATTGCATTTTCTCAGCACTCTTTGTTTAGTAATCTTAAATTTGCTGATGTGAACTTTGGATCTTTCCTGTTTGAAGGGAGAGGTGCTGCCGTGCCCCATCAGCATGATAAGCTGGACTGCTAATGGCCATTGCTAGGCCTAAGTGGAGGTTCTCAACCCAGAAAAGTTGATCTTTCACTCTTAAATTTTACTGTATTGTAGTAACTGATTCATCTGTCACATCTCTTGGCTTTGCTCAATTTTTGGGATAAGTACCTGTGTCAATGGTAAATGGGTTATAGTAATTAGACTAAAATTATTAGGACTATGCAAAGATATCACTTTGCCCTCTGAATAGTTTGGATGTCTTCTCCTACCTGGACCAGAATCTCCTGGTGTTAAACACTTGGAGAGTAGGTGGGGGCAGCTATGGGCACCAGGGTCCTGCTGCATCCTGGGCAACACAGCAGAGCCTGACCTAGAGGGGAGAGCGAGGACGCTGGTCAGCTAAAGCAGAACTCTTCAGCCAGTGTTTTCAAACACAAAGAGTTGAGATTTGGGTCAGAATAGTCCCATCAAAACTGAACGCCAGTTCAGCAGCTGGATTTTTCTCTTTAAGCTCCTCCTGCAAAAACTAAGTTGTGTCATCTTTGCTTCCAAGTGATGTTTAGAGAGAGCTGGAAAGATTACTTTCAGATGTGATTTTTAATATTTATTTTTTTTTTACATTACAAACATTTAATCCCTATATCCTCCAGCATTGAAACACAGCAAGGGATATACTATATATATTTTTTTATATACTTGTAGATATATATTTACACACATACATCAAGAGCTCTTGACACGGTAACTGAAAAGAAAAAAACTCCAGATCTTTTACAGACCTCCTTTATCAGAAATGTTAACTATCCATATCAATAATAGTAAACCAAGCCCAAAAGATTTCAAATTTCCCCTTCCTCTTAGTAGTTATGTTATCTACATTTCAATATTTCTATGGTAATTAGAAGTAATTAGAGCTAATTTTAGCACTCATTCAGCTAACTTTAATGATAGGGGGAAAAAAAAAATCACACAATCTAAAACCAACTCGAAGCAAATTCGAAACAAGTAAGAGCATTCTTACCATGATTTGTAGATAATCTCTCTTTAAACAAAGTTCTCAGATTTTAAACAAAGTTAAAACTTTCTAATGAATCCAGGTCTTCCTAATCTGCAGCAAAAAAAAAGCTTGCCAACTTTGTTTCTGCCTTCTACAGTGTTTATTTGTTCCCTTACCGGTAAGTCACACCCCAACCTTGTTTCAAATTGAGAATTTTTACCTCTGGGATGACATAAGGCACATCTTTCAGTCCCAGTGAACCCAGGAGGAGTTTAGAGTGACCAAAATGAGATCTACCTCCACGATGTTTTACCCTCACAAACCATTAAAGCCCAAAACCCAGTGAGAGACAGTGACACAGTGTAAGAAGTTCTGTTTGCTGCTCAGTGGTCATCATTACCTATTTCAGTTAAATACCTTTCTTCTTGTGTTTCAAACCTAAGTAGTAAAGAAGGATGGAGTACTACAAGATGTAAAACTCCTGAAGTGTTCCTGAGCTCGGGTGACTGGATACTTTCATGATCCAGTTCTTCAACCTGCCTAGTCCTGCCTGTCCATTCTCTTTAGCTGTAGAAAAAAAAGCAACAACCATGACTCTCTTTTTAGCTGTTGTTTTTCAGTAAGTTCACCAACACCAATAAAGCCAAGAAAGCTGATTCTTTGAGTCACTGAATCAGCGTTAACTGTCCGTCCCATTTTGCCAAGGTATACAGCACCATATATTTACTCTAGGGCAGACAGCTAGTAGTAGCACATAATTCCATACTATCGTTTTTTCCCATGGCAAAACTAAGATAACCAGTGGTTAAGAGAGGAGGTGTGGAGAGGGAGGTAGCCCAGAGTGCTCAGAATATAAAGATATCTGTGTTAGTGCAGGGGAAATAGCTCTTTGGACTGTTTTGCTACTTTGCATTTTCAGCACCAGAGCCTGGCCCCAACTGCTTCCAATTCTGACAGCCAATTTCTGACCTTTCACGCTCTATGATCACTGTTCGGTTTTGCAAGAAAGTTGGTCTCCTTTCTTGTCCAAAAATTTTAAGCAAATCCTGTTGTTATTATCATTACCTCAGCAGTATTGGCTTCTAGGAACCAAGAAAAATCTCGCATCACCACTGTGGACAATTACATCATCTCAACATCACGGCTGCCAACTCTTACTCCTTGCTGGAGAGTCATTATTTTCACTTTAAAGAGACAGAATGACCTCATGAGCTTCTGAAGAAACCCCACAGCTGACTGCTTGCCATACTGACATAATAAAATGGTCCCAGGGGACTTTGGTTGACAAACACTTGAATACAGAAGCACCTGTGCTCATTGCAAGAGATCGGGTCCTCTCCACTAAGCCAGGTCCTAAATCTGAGCTCCTCTTCTGTCCTCTTCAAAGGGGTAGGCTGAGAATGGAAAAGAGTAACTGCTGCTCACAACTAATCTGGAATGCGCTGAGATTGAAGAAAAAAAAATAAAATCTGACCTCCATTCAAGCTTCATTTTAAAGCTGAAACAAAACTAAGTGTAATTGAAAACAAGAGTGTGCACAGAAATTGTGAACCTGACTCTTATTTACACTGCACACCCTTTGCACCTCTCCAGCGATGTGAAAGGTCTTGGAACGTGGCTCAGTTATTTTTATACTCTCATGAAGAGCCTGTTTATTGAATTGGAGTTTAGAAATATTTATACGAGTGCAGGATTTGCCTTTTAGAGCAGTGGAAAGTCAGCGCTGTATGACTCTTGGGCACTGTGCTTTAACTTATTTGGGGTATCCAGTTGGACAGTCGAGGGGAAAAATAGGAACTGGACAATGGGTGGGTCAGAGGTTCAATAATGAAATGTGAAGTACCTCATCTGTAGGTCGTTTACATGAATCAAGTAGACTTTGGTCATTGGTTGGAAGCGATGTGGCCTTTGAAGTCTAGGTAAAAGCAAATGGTCTCTGGGCTGTCTTATTGGCCAGATGATCTCATCCCAACTGGCAGCATTTGACAGACCCACCCTTGTTTGACAGTGTAGCTCTCACCGAGCAACCTAATGATGCTACAAGATAATGAAGTATCCTCATGTCCTTCTGGGAGAAGACCTGCAGATCAAGGTACTCGACATCCTGGGTGGGACAGCGCATGGGAGAGCTTCCATTGCTGTTGCCTTTTCTGTGCCCATTCTGAGGACAACCAGACATGATCAGGCTCCTGGATGACTGAATGCTGCCTTTTGAAAGCTCAAAATTGGCTTAACCTTTACTAACGGAACAGTAGAAAATGGAGATGCAAAATGAGAAAGTGAAGGAGTGGTCTAGGAGAAACATAGTCATCATGAAGCTAGCAGGGAAATAAGGGCTTGATTATGTAGCTCCAAGAGGGCCCTGGCAAGCTGCAATGTTACGGGAAGAACCTGAGCTGGTGGCAGTCACTTCTGAGGGTGTTGACATCCTGTGTAAGGGAGGTGCTTTCTCCACTGGGCTGAGCGCAGTGAGTTTTCTTCTCCTGGCAGTGCCAGTCTGCAGCTGGGAACTGATTCTATGATGTTGTAGGTTCGCTCAGTCAGCTGCCTCCAACTGACCAGGACCCAAACAATTCTTTAGTATGTGGATTACAACAGAATAAAACAAGGATGCATCTGCCATACATTTCTTATTTCATGTTTTACCAGTTGCCATGGTCTTTCTTAGCACATGAACTCCAGGAGTTACAGGAGAATTTAACTTTCCCGTTTGAAATGATTGTAGAGGAAACCCAGAGAACACGGGACTTTTAAAAGCTCACTCAGAATGAAATAAGAAGACACAAAGTCAACGTCTTAGCAAGTCCTGAGAATTATTTGGGGAATGTGGGAGAGGAAAAAAGGTGGAGATGTTTAGATTAGTGCCAATGTGAAGCACTCAACGCCATTATGCAACATCTAACACAGCAGAGCCTCGGCCAAGCGTGTTTTCAGGGAACTTCTGCTGCACCAATGTTTGAGTCCGTGCTGTACAGAGGAGGTCAAATGCAAGAACAAGTTCATACCTTTCAGCCAAGCCAAGAAAGTTTTCATTCCCCTCCTCCCCAGAAGAGCCAAACCACTAGCAAATCACAGCTTCAAAAATGTTTGACTAAACCAACGTTTTTATGAATCAACATTAAAAATAGACCTCAAGAACTGGACCTAAGAAAAAGTAATAATCCTGCTGCCCTGAATTTCCTGTCGCTCTTGGATGTCGTATAAATTTTGATATGAAATGTATTTTCCTGAATTGGAATTTGTCCTTAAATTACTTATGAACAATGAACTCTTTCAAGAAAAATAACTGCTCGCTTATCACAGGAATTAATGCTGTGGGTTTTGTAAGTGAGGTTTCCATAGCTTATCAAATCCTTTCGTTCCTCTTAGTTGGAGAGGAACTGAAAAATGTCTGTCAGTTAATTCTCTTCAATTTCATGATTTTAAATCAGGTAATATTCCACATTTTACCTCGCTAAAAGTGGCTACCGGCCACTATTCATTCTTGTTCTCCCTTGTATTACCTTTAGTCCAGAGAAACTCCCTCTTTTTTCACTCAATTTACAGCTACCTTGATTAGGAAACCATCTTAACACCAATACATGTGCAGATGGTCTTTTGCAACTAATTTTACTCTGCAGGATCCTAGTGTGGTTATCACAGGATTGTGTTTGCCACTGGAGTACTGGTGGGATCTGAGCTGTGATTCTTCATGGCAGGATGAGGGGAAAGGTTTTATTCGGTTCAGAATTAGCGGTAAAACTGTCTGGTTTGTACCATTTCAACGCTAATTCGTGTTTATTTAAGAGTGGCACATTAGTTATGTGTGTGACAGTGATGTTCCAATGCTTTGACCTTTGGGTTGATGCTGCATTAGTGTGAATAAACTTAGTTCAAGGTAGAGATAATACAGAAATAGTATAGCGGACTCTACAGGTGAAAGTTGTAGCCAGTGTCCTTGACTCCTGGCATGCCTTGAGGGCTTTTTCATACTGAAGGGATGTGTTGCAGGTGTTCCCAGAGGGCAGAGCTTGAATCTGGGAACTCGTAGCAAGAGCACTAGCTAGTTTCTGCACCCGTGGCAGTGTAAGAAGATCAACAGTTCCTGAAGACTTGATCCAAACCCAATAGCAATGAACAGGACTTTTGATTTTTTTAGTTGGGTGAGCTTTGGGAGCCCTCCAAAGCACTGATACCCAAACAACACTACATTTCATAAAACCAGCCACAGAGGTTAATGGCATAAATCGTTTGATCTCACAAGAAATCTTGGTGTGTGGTGTAAGACACAAGAATGCCCTGCTTGGCATTCATGGCACTAAAGACGTATATCCCAGCACGTGGCCTGTGTTCACTGGTGAATGAAGGGGCAGTGCCTTTCAAAGGCTCTTCCTGTCTATATTTGATGAGGAGGATGATCAAGGGGTAAGTGTGAAATAGGCAGACCTTTGATAGATGGATGACACCATCTAGGTTGCATTGAGGCTAATAGCTGTAACACACAGCTCCTACATTTTCATTATTTCTGGGACACTGAGAAACACGGATATGTGATCACAGTTAATACGTGTAGTTCCATACAATAATACGTGCTCTGTGCATTCATTCATGCAAAAAAAAAGTCTTGTTTTCCCTTAATATTGTTGAAGTATTTGCCTAAATAGAATGCCATTTGTGAAGCTGAAAGCAGATATCTACATCAAGTATTTAAAAAGAAAAGTTGTGCTTTCTAATTGGTATAAAAGGGAAACCCATTAAAAGGGTACAGAGGGAACTGCTCAGAGTATTTTTCAAACAATAGACAACTTGCATAATCCCATTATGAAGAGTATACATTGCACAGTCCGCCTGGCAGACAATAAACATTGTGACTTGATGGGCTTGAAATGCTGGGTATTGTGCTGCCAAAAAGAAAAGCTCTGCACATATGGCATTGGGTGAAAAAGCAGTGGTGGCACGTCTCCCCCCAAAATATCCACTATGTTTGTTAGTTTTATGCTTCCCGCAAAACAATGTGTACTTAATAAGCACTAAGCAGACCTACGTGAGCACTGAGCATCGAGTGCCTGCACTGAAGTGTGCGTCTTGCCATCCTGAGCTGCCGCAAAGACTGTGTTTGTTGTGTGCAGCCACACACTTCACGTGCCTGTGCGTTAGGTTAATAAGTTTGCTCTTGCTAAAGCTGACTGAGCTCTCCTAAAGACATTTTGTCTTGCTCTTTGACATCACAGAATGTTAGGGGTTGGAAGGGACCTTGAAAGATTATCTAATCCACCCCTCTATCAGAGCAGGATCACCTAGGTGAGGTAACACAGGAATGCGTCCAGGTGGGTTTTGAACGTCTCCGGAGAAGGAGACTCTGCAACCCCCCTGGGCGGCTGGTTCCAANTCCGGAGAAGGAGACTCCGCAACCCCCCTGGGCAGCTGGTTCCAGTGCTCTGTGACCCTCACTGTGAAAAAGTTTATCCAAAACTTACTCCTGTTGCCCCTTGTCCTTACATTGGCCGACACTGAGACAAGCCTGGCTCCGTCCTCCTGACACTTGCCCTTTACATATTTATAGACATTGATGAGGTCCCCCCTCAGTCTCCTCTTCTCCAAGCTAAAGAGATCCATGGTCCTGTGTAATCTGTAATCCCATATAAAGTCAGTAAAAAAAACCCGACAGTCTACATCTCTTTGATACATGCCTGTGAGTACCAGCGTCCTTCCATCACCAAAGAGAAATCTGCTGCCACAAGGCCGCTGGGAATAATACCTGGTCAGTAAGATCAGTCCCAGCCTTGGCCTGAACTGCCTGGGACAATGAGTGCCCTCACTCCCACCACTTCCTGCATGCTTAGCTCCTGGCGCTGCCTAGCTAAGGGTTGTAATCTCCTGGAGGTTCAGCACTACTTCACGTCACTTGAGGATGTGACGTAAGGTGAGTAACTGTCCACACCTGCAATTGGCTTCCCAGAACATCTGGATCATGTCAGAGGCTGGCTTTGCTGCTAATTTTGATGGCAGAAATGGAAGGTGTGACCTTTTTCAGGGTCCATTACAGGATGGGGTGTGCCATGGAGTTGGTACTGATACATGTGAGTATCAAGCTCCATTTCAGTCATTTCTGGCCTCCTATTACTTATGCCACCAGGTGTCAAGTTCCAGCTCTAGTGTGAGCAAAGAGGAAACATCTGCAAACATGTCGTGTCCACACCTTGAAGAGTTGGAAAACCTGGGGCTTAGCTGAAGAATTCATGAAAGCAACAGGCAAACTGAATGCTGTTGTGTTGATGGGATTTTTTTTCCATGTCTTGACTCATTCAGCTCCTGGGGGTGTGTGACAACCAACAGAACAGACGGTGCCAAAAAGAAACACATTTCTACACTCAGCTGCCTTTATGTTATGATTAGCACTGCCTGTTGTGGCATCGTTGCAGTAAGATCAGATTACTTGGTTTTACCAATTCCATACTTGCGCTCACAGTGGAAAAAAGTAAATCTGAAGTGGATTAACCCCCCCTGTCTTTTCCTCTCTCCTGATTTCATTCTCTTTAAATATTTATGAGTGCTGCAGCCCCACAATAGCTGAGCCTTCGTGGCTCCAGCACTGTAGGATTCCTCTGAGACTGAGCATTACCACTTCATTTTGTAGCTGGAGAACTAAGGCAGAGCAAGGTTCTCCGTGACCTGTTCAAGATTACACAGGTACCCTGAGACAGAAGCAAAACCCACATTTGTATTTCCTAAACCTTGTTTCATTGATTGACTCAGATCTGCTGAGGTGTCCTTCCTTTTCTATCCATCTAGGCAGCACTACGTAGCAAAGAAAAGCTCGTGAATCGAGGCTAATGAATCTCAGTAACTGTACTCCGGTTTGCTTGAGGTGAGAGAAGAGTTTTCCAAGGGGCTGAAAAAATGGCATGCCGATGAAAACAAGCAGAGATTATTTTATAACTAGGAAACGATTTAAATCTTGGCTTTAGCAGAGGAGTTTCGAAGGATTTTCATGAAAGAGTAGGAAGCGTGGTTTCCTACTTCTGTAATTTTGTTGTTCTTTATAGTTGAGTAGAAGTTGAAGAGAGATCTGAGAAGGTTGTTGGAGCTTCCTTTCTGGGGAGATCCACAGTGGATTGCTTGTGGGACATGCATTTGCAGCTGCGTTCTCAGTAATCGTGCTGCTGGAAAGCTGATACGCTTTTGTCAGATGTAACTTTCTAAAAAAAATCCAGTGTCACTTTGCAAGCTCTGAAATGTTCAAACCCTCTTTTATGATGGCATCTTTGATCTGCAGCTTGTGCCTTCTCTGCACAGTCAGGTTGGGCTTTTAGGAGGTTGTTGTATTTCGTCTTCTCTCTGTCCCATGCTTAGCATTTCTATCAACAAGAACAGACCTTACTGAGAACGAGAATTAGAATATGGGCTCTGGTTTTACTTGGAGTAGTTACACTTAGGGTGGAAGGTAAGTCATTCCAGCCCAGCTTGTCCTTCTAGAGTTCACAACCTGCATCTGAAAGGGGAGACCAAAGCCCCTGTGAGTCCCTGGGTGAGAGCTCTGTGGTGCTGTAGAGAACCACAGGATGCACTCCCTGAAGGCTCAGCAACTGTTGGAGTCATTAGGATATACCTGCTTTGTAATGTGGCTGCTTACAACTCAGTTTAGCTACCTCAGTTCCTACTCACCAGAGGTAGCGATGATATTCTCTAAGCTCCCGTCTTTCCCAGAAGCTGAAGTATTTGCTCCTGGAAATACAAAGCTGTCTCGTAATTTAATAAATAAATCCATCTAATTTAAGCAAATCAATAGGTGGAAAAAGCCTTCCATACTTAAAAGAAAAACAGAGGAATTTTTGCTGTTTAAGATTGGCAGGTAGATGATGCCTTTGATTTCATCCAGAGCAGCTACCCAGCAGAGTCCCGTAACACTGAGCAGCTGACAGCGGCCCTCAGGCACCTTTGTATCCAATGGATGTTATTTCTGCCTCTAGACTGCGAAAAGCCACCTTCCTTTGCCTCAGTATTTGAGTTGTTCTGTACAAATATATGTACAACGTTGTTTTCTCTAGTTTGCAGATGAACCCATTTTTCTTCGTGTCAAGAGACTGAAAATGAGAATGGTAAATACTGCCTCCCAGGAGCTCACATGCAAACGTCTTCCCATTTGATTTAGGGTGAGTTCCGTGTACAGAATAGCAGCTGAGTGCACAGCTCCTGTTAACCCAGAAAAGGTAGCAGCCTTAAAGAACAACTGAGGGATGCGGCATCAAAAGACATTATGTAGTCTTGTGTCTGGAAAAAAGCAAATCATCTTTCTAAATTGTTCTTCTAACTCAAATCCAGTAAAGAATTGAAGTGGCTCTTGCTGACATTTCCTTTTTTTTCTTTTTTTTTTTTTAATCTAGTCCACATGAATGAAAGCAGTTTTATTGTGCAAGAGTGTCCTGGCTTTCCAAATCACGTATGCAAAAGCAGTCCTTCTGCTTTGCATCTGCTAAAGGGCTGAAACATCAGGTTCTTTGCTCACAACTAGAAAGGGCTGTCCCGCAGGAGCTGCTTGTCGGCTGGATGTCCTTGCTCTGCCAGTAGCAACTAATCTTGCTCTGGGTTTTCTCCTGCAATATTCCTTAAGTGTCATCATGGTTTGCAGTGATTTCCACAAGAGGAGAAATCCTGAGATCTAGAACAGTAGCTTTCAACCTGCCACCCACATATCCCAGGAAAGAGGCTGTTTGAAGCTGACAAAGCTTAAACAACTCCCTCACGAGAATCTCTTCATTCTCAGCTTGCTGCTGCCAGATATTTCATGAGTCACTGTGTCTTGCTGCATGTGCCGTTCCTTGCGCATGTAGACTCTGAGCTCTTCAGGGCAGGGACTGTCTTCTGCTGCATGCTCATGCAGTGCTCTGGTCTTGTCTGGCACCCCTGGGGCCTACCACAGTATGGATCAGGTTGGCTGTAACTGATGGGAACGATTCTCGATGAGGATGCACAAACAAGCAGAAGAATCCAGCTGGCTCCTTTCTATCCCTGTGCGTTCTCCAGTGCTAACAGCAGTAGAAATTAAACAATTGGAGCTGCAGATGCTTTACAAAGACTTTGATTACCCACAGGAAGCACATCTTTTGAATAAATCAGTGTGGTAATTTCTTTTCAGACTGAAAGGGATATTGAAGTCAGGAACAAACTTGCAGTTGTTGGGAATATTCTGTGAATGGGTGAGTGATGTTGGTTTTGGCAGTGGTTAATTGGAGACATCTTAGGATGGTAACTGTGGGATCACTGATAATACTCGGGCAGCATTCCTGCTTATTACTAGCAGGGATTTGGATCACAGCTTTCTTCTCAGGAGGTGATTATTCCAAACAACAGAAGATTTTGAAATATGTCACTTCAGCACGCTTGTGTTTATCTCGGGAATTAGCGTGCTTGATCATTCTTCTTAAAATGGCAGCAAGTTGTTCAGCAACATGTGGTTTAAAGGTTGAGTGAGCTGTAAGCACTACCTTGTTTTAATAAAGTCTTTGAGATTTAGCTGCAGCTGATAGAAAAATAGGAAAGTAGTAGATGACTAAGGTGGCAGATAACTTAAAGTGGCTGTAGACTTTAGTTGGAAATAGCACAGTTGGCAGATACGTATTGTACCTTATAGGTATTTTCAGCCCTGCCTGAGGTTTGCTGGGAATTAGTTTCAGGCTCCAACCGTGTTATTGCGGTGGGAGATCTGATATGTGAGAAAAACGTTTAATAAAGCACCTTACTTCTGTTTTCTAAGGTGACTTAGGGATGCAGGTATTTTAGTCTGATTGGCAAGATGTAGAGTCCTGTGCAAAGTAGATCAGGCTTTTTTTTGAGAGATGTTTTTCCAAAAGAATGAGACATTTACTTGAAGTGTGAATCTTTTGCAGTAATGAGTCAGTTTTGATGTATTGTTTAAAGTAATTTCTTCTGTATTTTTTAAAAGAAAACTCAGTTAAGTCAGCTATAAACACTACATTTGATTTGGCGAAGACAGGGGAAGAGATAAGAGGACACTTCTGTCTTATTTTTAATTTACTTTTGGGACTGGCTTTAAGGGTTGTGTGTGCTGAAGCGTGTTGCTTGACTTATATCAAGAAAATCAACGTAGGCCAGAAGGAGAGATTCTTCATCTAGTTCTTCTGGTCAGGCACTTTGCAAATGTCTTACTCACCTGACAGGGTGAGCATTGAAGCCAGATTGTGGGCCACGTATTATGTGTGGTTACAACACACACGATCGAAGTCACGAGTGCCCTCTGTGCCATTCCATAACGCAGGATGGTTTTTTGTTTCTTTTTTTTCGTTTGGGTTTTTACATGGCTCATTCTTGGTGAAATGGAGGCGTTTGCATCTGCAGAACTGCACTGACAACTTGGTACCTGGAATACTATGATGACCTTTGGCTTCCCTATTGGCATGTGTACGCTTGCAGAAAATTCAGTTTGAAATAGAATGCATCTCAGTGCTAAATATTTGAGTTATTTAGTAAACATTTTTCCACATGTGCCTAAAGGCAAGCCTGAACAATACAGTGCAAAACAGTGCTTGCTTTGTTTCTTATTAACACGTATTAAGCCTAGCTCTGTTCTCGACTTGACCACTTTTCCGTTTCACTTGATTTAGAAAATCTTCGGAAGGAATCATGCCACATTATGCACTGCTCTGGTTCTCTGTTTGGAGTGGCTGTGCAAATAGAGCTCCTCATACGGAGGAATCAGGAAACACAAGGATTTTTCGTGCTATAACCACATGGTGTGTCAGAGGAGAGCAGGCATCTGCTTCCACAGGTCAGCAAGGGAATCTGGACAAGCCTGCCCTTTGCTATCGACTTTACTGGTACTTGGAGTTCAGAGTCCCTCTGTGCATCCCTCCAGAATGAGACATGGAAATTTACTGGTCCAGTCTGATAATTTACCTTGTGGAGCTTTCCCAGCTCAATCATCAAAGTGTTTCTATACTGAAACCCCCACACTTTCCATTGTCGTGCCTGGGAACTCAAATCTGTAAGTGTTCAACATCAAAGGTTTTAAGGTACACTTGAATTTCCTACCCCACCTACCCCACCTTCATCTTCCACTGGCTATAAATTATTTCTTCTGCTCAATCCTGCAAAAGTTAGCGCCTTGCCACTTTTAATTTTATGCTACTAACTTCCCCCACATATACGAGTTACTGTTGCTTAAATTGATGGCCTCACTGCTATACATTAAATTAAATTCCAGGCTTTTTTTTTTTTTTCAATTTGCATTTAGATTTGAATTCTGCTGCTTTGCTTTAGATCTGGAAGAAAGGCTCATGAGCGGCGTGAAAGCTCATCTGCTTTTTCAGATGATTCTAGTTGATCTCATAAGGGAAATTCCTTCCATCTACAGACCACATCTTGCTGGCTTAGGTGGGAGTCAAGCTAGTAGACACTTTAGGGGCTGTAGCTGCAGAACATACTGGTCCTGAACATGAGTTTAGTGTGATTCTTCTCAGATAGCCGTGGCTTTGTGAAGGAGGCAAGTGTGGGAGGAATGGGGCACAAAAGTAAAACCGTACCTTTTAGGAGAAGGAAGAAAGCACTTACTTGGCTGGAAATTTGTATTTGTGGGCATGTGGATACGTGCTGGAAATTTCACCTACTCTTTGCTCTTATTTGAATTGTGCAGGACTGGGAGGCTTATGCCACAGGGATGGACGTGTGCAAGTGCGGCTGGCTAAATGTACATATTATAGTGGACTGTTACCAAATGACTTTTCTGCTTATCATATGGCTGTTACTAGCTCATGTATCACATAAATACCGAGTGAAGAAAAGAATTATAAATACAGTGAAGAAAAAAAATCAAGATTAATAACAAGAAAATGTAAGGTGAAAGACCAGAATATTTCTGTTTGGAAAAGCTGCCACAGTACCTGGCTTTAAACTTCTTTAAGCTTCTTTAAACCTGGCTTCTATTTGGACCGATCCTCTGTGGTCTCCTCCCTTAAAGATGATAGATCTATGACATCTGAAATGTAATTCATTGAAGGAGTTTGGCTTAGATGAACACCAAAGAACAAAATCCAGCGCCCATGGAACATTGCAAAGGCATGCAGAAAAGTCTTTGTGCATGGTTCGAATACTTTAATATTTTGAACAATCAGTTTCTTCAGGGGAAAAAAGGATCCTTTTCATGCAGAATAGGCACTTTTCAGAAGAATTGTGTTACGAAAAAAACCCATTCTCCATCAAAACATCTGTGATTCATTTCCAGACCACTATTTGTAATGATAGCTAATTTGATTCGTATTTTCCTCTTTCTCTTCACAAGTTGTATGTGAAAAGATGGTGATTTTCGCATATGGCTTCACATTTCAGCCATGCCTGTCAAACAGTCTTTGCCTATAGATCATTTACTGCCAGTTTGTTGAAAAGATTCAAGATCCAAAATATAATTGGTGTCGAGTTGTTGCGACCTAGTATAGAGGGTGGGATTTTCAAAGAAACTACTCGATCTACCTTTGCTGCTGCTAAAGTCAGAAACGATATCTGGGAAGGAAGATGAGGCTACCTTGGAGACTAAGGTACAGTTTCTGCCAGCAAATTGTAAAAGCTGTTCAGAGAAGCAGTAAATAGTAGGGCCTGATTTTCAAAAGAACTCAACACCAAGCCCACTCCAGAAGAGCAATGATGAATTTTGCTCTTCCCAAAGAGAATACAGGATGGTGAAGAATGGTGGGGTGTGCTTGGCGTGTTTGAAAATCTGGTCATTTCATCGATGCCTCAGCCAGGGAACTGGGTGCATGTCAGAATGAGTCCTTGAGTGTGGATGGTGAACTGTTTGAAGCTCAGCCTTTCGGTGCTTATTACTAACTGTATTTGCGAGACTAGGAATTTCGAAAAGCATCTCTAGAACTCAGAGGCACCAACGTAAACATGGTGAGAGGGAAGGACAGAACTTTCCTGTGCTGTCTTGCATTGTTCAAATGAGGTAGGTGTCCCTTACCTTGCCATTAATCCTCTCAGAATTAAGGTTTAAGTTCTATCTCATATACAAAGCAAACAAACCAAGACAAACTGTGAGAAAGTCAGAAGAGA
>WEIS01087324.1:420-27239 GCA_013389965.1 Todus mexicanus | reverse complement strand
CACCTTCTCAGGTGGAACAGGTTTGGCACCTCCAAGCTCTTGCGCAGTGAAACGCATCCATGGACAATGTTTTCAGCAAAATGCTTTTTCTCAGGTGCATAGGATATAACTGCATTCACAGAAGACTTCCATGACCCCTTGACTGAAGGCTTTTATGAGCAGAATCAAAACACTTTGTAGCTGCTTACAACAGAGATCTGGGGAATGCTCATTAGCTCCTAGATTCTCTTGCTCGCTCTGTCTCTCGTCCATCTTGGGCATTGCTTTCCGTTTGGCCTAAGTCTTCAGTCACACTGAGCCTGGATTGCCTAATGAGAGAAGAGAGAGGGCAAGGTCATTTTATGCCTGTGTTCTGACAAAGGGATCACTGCAGAATCCCAACTCCTAGGAAGTTCCTTCTAGAACCGGCACTATTTGTGAGTTTTAGTAAGTCACAGCCTTTTCTCCCTAAAGCCTCCAGCTATCCTTCCTCTTTCCTCTCTCTAACAGGGACGGAAGAAAAGCAGCAATGAAGGAAAAGCCAGAGTTCTTCCCCCTCTCAATTTTGGTAAAAAAATAGTAATGTGCTTGTCCCGCTTGTCTTCCCGGCCACTGCAATGTGAAAAACCCATGCAGTTACTGCACTGGGGAGGGGCATGAAATTTGAACAAAATACCTTGTTACAAAATAAGCAGCAACATCTAAGGCCTGGAAGACTAAATTAAGGGTTCTCGGATAGGTACCTGAAGCACACGCAAAACCAAGAGCAGAAGAACTGAGGTTTAGGAAGCGTTGTGTGTGTTTTCCTTAAATGTTTGAATCGTGCAGACCTCAATAGGCCTCTAGCCAAAGGCTCAAACAAGCAGAGCTGCTCCTTACCACTCTGCTAACTTCTGTTCGTATAGCTCCCTGCGCTCACGATTTCTCCTCTCCTGCAAGGTCTCACCAGCAAGTTTCTCCATTAGCATTAAGAGGCCCCCTGCAGGGATCCTAGAGGAGGAAGCAGAACAGCCACAAGTCACCCAGGGGACACACAACAGTAACAACTTATCAGCAAAAGGAGCATGCAGGGGCCACCCACCAGATCTGGAGCGTACTGTTCCCCAATATTCACATCACACCACAGACTAAGGTACTTCTATTCCACTGTCAGCCACCAAACACAGCCTGTTGGCTGTGATTTCAGTTCTGATTCGCCATAGCCCCTTCAGTAACGTATTTTGAATTTACTCACTGACGGGCACCCACAGCACGAAGGGGTGGAAGGATTTAAGGTGCCCAAACAACACCTGTAGAACATCTAACCCATAATTTAGACAATCATACCCTTACTTAACTTCTACCCAGCTCTGAAGGTACTTGTGTTTTCATAAGCAAAGCTCCCTAGGCTGCTTCCAGGCAGGCGCACAGCTGACACTATCCTGCTGGCACTAAGTAGCACATATAAAGCTCATTCTCTTGTCCAGGCAGGATCCTCAAATCCACTTGTGAGGATATTCAAGTCAGTACTTTGGCAATAAATCCCAGTTCTGCTTGAAAAACAGACTTCTCCTGAGCTAAGAGGTCACTGTCCTGATGGACAGAGCCCCTGAGAGAGAACCATGGCTTACTCTGTGCCCTAGGGAGCTTCAGGAGATACAAGACTGCAAGACATACACAAGGAGATGTGCCACCTTACAGCCTTGAGTTGTGCTGCACAATCACACAGCTTCTTACTCAGCATTTCCCCATGTCTGCTGCTCCACATTTTGGCTTCGAAGAAGCCTATTTTATAACAAAAATTATCATTTTTCCATAGATTCCTAACCTAAGCGCTGGCTGCTTCAAGGATGCCCTGTTCTTCAAAAGGTGTCATCATGATGTCGAACACCTCTTGTGCACTGTCAGGATTCTGAGCTGCTACAGGAGCAGTTGCTGCTAAAGTTGAGAAGAGAGCCCAGAAACTGTGTCTTACACTCCTGCCTTTACCCACAGACAACACAGTTCCTTAAAACAGATGTCCAGTGGTTCTGCGCACAACCGGTGGGCTCATCAGTGATCAGGCCAAAGAAAGGGGACAACAGACACGTCTATAACCCATTCTCGTAATTTCCTATTTAGCAGTAGTTAATGTCTCCTCTAATAAACAAATAGCAGGGAGTAAGATGCTCTCTTGAGAGCACCGAGTTCTTATCGCTGAGAATGCAGCAAAACGCAAATCAGGAAAAAAAGAATTAAAAAAAAAAAAATCACAAACATTTTAAAGTTTGGAAGAAAAGTCATCGTCGTGAAGCTCCAAAAACACCGAAAATCCCTCAAGGCAAGAGAGAAAGAAAAGCTTCCATGGCCTCACCTATGATGCGAGGTTTGGTGTGTTTGGTCACTATCTAGCAAATACCCTTAAAGAGTAGCTGCGTCTCCATCGCTCATCGGCAGCAGTTACAACTCACCCAAATGCTGCCCCGAACATGAAGCCGCCTGTCAGTCCCTGCAGGCCCAAGTGCATCCTGAAAAGGGCTCCTGTGAAGGCTAAAAAAAACACAAGCCCACTGAAATCACAAGCAGTACCCCACCAGCCATCAGAAGGAGCTGCTTTGCTGAATTTCTCCTCTCTGTGACCTGACGTTTACTTTTAACAGAGCAGAAAGCAAGCACCACGGCCAGCAGGAGGGACCCTCACCATACAGTCCCCATGGTCTCTGCACTAAATTTCCTTCTGCTTCGGAAAAACTCCCCAAGAAACGCCAAGAAGTAAAAGTATCTGTGAAAATAAAATCAAGCTCTCTCCAGCCTGGAGCAGGATCCCTCCCCCCTTTTCTTTTCCTATTCAACAATAGCTAATAGTAGTTGCCATGTAAGGCAAAAAAGATCAGCAAAACACATATTCAGCTGTAAGGGCAACAAAGCCCATAAAACTGAAGAAGCAGATCCCTCACCCGGAGCCCTGTTGCCAAAAGCAGACAGGCAAAACTTAGCATGGAAAGGGCAGTTTATAAACAGCACATTGAACAGTTACAAAGAGCGGGAATGAGAAACGTTCTCCCTCCTAAGTATGCAGTTGTGACAGCAGGTTACGCGCGCAAGTGTTGCCGTTACCCTACACATGCATTTTTCACCCCAAAAAATCCAGCAAGTATTCCGAAGATGAACCGATAACCACAAAACTCTCCAATAGTTTCAGAAGTGCACCGGTACCTCCCTGCTACAAATAAAGGCTCGCAGCAGTTAAACAACGGAGCAGAGGCACAATGTCAGCTGGTAAAACAGGAAACAAAACCCAGGAGCACACAAAAGATAGAGACCTGCTCGTATCCAAGCGATGAGGATTTTTCTCCTTATGTTTCCCCGCTTATGATCTTTGCTCACAAAAGAGAAAAGTACACAAGGTTATAGCAGCCTTACCTCCTGCCGAAGCAAAATTACTGATGGTGGTTTTGTTGCGGTACACAGACAGACCAGTGCTCACCATGCTGCAAAGACAAGGTAAAGAAGAAGTCACTAGCTGCATGTGGAAGAAGATAGGTAGCAAAACACAGCCTGAAATAAAGCTGGATTTCATTAAGTCAAGCCTCAGGTTGCCTCTAACTGCCTTGTGGCCCATCTGTCCAGAGGGCACACGTGCCAGCCACAACTACCTTGATTTCTGCGACTTTACTGCAGGCAGCTGCACAGCCAGAGCCCATGGGGATACCAAGATTCCCAGCCTGGATCTGGGACATTCTTTTTCTTTTTTTAATCAAAGATATTTTTTTCCATCATATATTTGAGGAAAAAAAAATGAATTGAGCAACAAAAACGTCCTGTCAGTCAGTCGGTCCTGATTTAGGACCTTTACCCCCAGAAGCTGAATCTGTTCATTGGCAAGATCTCGCCTGATAGATAGTTCCCACCACTCGAGCTAAGTGACATCCATGACATCAGCAGGGTCACCTACTCTTGTGGTATGAGCTACTCCACCAGTGTAGGTATACCATCTCCTCCAGAAACACTCTGTACTCAGTTCAGCAGCCACATCCTCCCTAGGACTTCAGTGAGCCTCCTGCACGACATCTATCAATCTTCCTCTCCTTCCCAGCGCTATGATGTCCGCAGCCTTTGCACAAACTGCAGCAGTTTAAACTACGAAACTCAAAATTCACGCACCCACGGGACAAAATCTTCAACTTGGACTTTACAGAAACAATTAACGCTGTGTGATTGGACTAGATGATCTTAAAGGTCTTTTCCAGTCTAGGAAATTCTGTGATTCTGAGGGTCAAACAGTCTCTTTCAAAGCATTTTACAAACGGGTCGTGAAGAAGGGCGACTGCCTGACTGCAGGGGAGACACCTGGTGGAAGATGACGAGGTTACACGCCAAGCCCAGGAAAAGCCAAAGAACTCCAAAGTTTCAGGAGAGAAAGCAAATGGTATGCTAACTAAACCTCAGAACAGATACTAAACCAAAAGGAGTCAAAGAAACCAAAAGAGATCGAGGAAGAAGTTCAGAAAGGATGGAAATATAACCCAAAGCTAGTCAATGCTGCTGGTATCTTAAAAGCAGAAGTGGAATTTAACCAGAACATACCTGCAGATACAGTCGGTGCAGGTTTAGGACTAAACATAAATTTACCATTTTGAACATCAGGAAAGGAGACCTTGCTAGATGAAAAGGGCTTTACTCAGAAAAGTGTGCTTAATCGGATGCTGTTTTGTCAGAAATGCACTGATATATCTGAGGTGAAAAATCAGGGAAGCACAACAGCGTCTCTGCGTTGGTTGTGTGCGTAGGAAAAACCTGAAGGCCTAAAGAGGTACACACAACCAGTAAGTCTGATGTTCAGCGACTGCTTAATAGCAGATGATCATCTGCAAGCATTTGAGGACAAGAACAAAGAGCTGTGAGTAATGCTACTGTATACAAACTAGGAGTAATGACACATAACAAAAAGGAAAGCTCTTGCAGAAACAGCCAACACACTGTAAAATTCCCAGAGAAAAATGCCAAATGGATGAAGCCGTTGAATATAGGGAAGAAGTCAACAACGGCATAGATTAGGTGTAAGGAACAGAGCTCTTCCAGTTTTGGGTTTTGTGTTGGTTCATTAGAAGATTTGAAGTCTGGGACAAGTACAAAAGGTTAAATCCTCTCCATGTTCACACCTTATCTATCAGACTCACTGTTACCCTAACACTTTGTGCGTCAATCAGCCACCAGTAGTCTCTCAAAGAGCTGCGAGTGTCGCCAGCACGAAGAACTCCTTGCCACTAGTGCTTCAGCACAAGCCAGCTCTTCTCCCACTACCAAGGGGAAACGCTTACTTGAATATTGTCACAAAAGTCGCCACTCTCCAGCTCCAGCGCCAGCCGTAGCGGATGAAACTCCTGAGACCAGCCCGGTGCGCAGATTGCTGGGGAGAGAGACGAGACAGGTTACAACAGATTGCAGCCCTGCTCCTCCTCGCCAGCACCACCAGCCCGCTGTGATCTGGGTATTCGCAATGGTTTGTAGGACTAGTGTCACTTGGGAACGACACCCTGACCCTTGGGGATCAAGTCGGCCATCTTCAGAGGAAAAGCTGCTCATGTTTGCCCCAGCCACCAACGGGAATTAAGTCCAGTTTGTAGTGTCAACTGGTCTTTCTAATCCCATTGCTGAAACACATCTGGCGGTCCAGGGAGAGCAGCAGAAAAGAAAGCAGGGATGAACTAGAAACTAAATCTCAATTGCTACAAGTTTGTGAGTATTAATAAGTAATAACCATTAATAAATACTAACCATAACAAGCAAATAGTAACCACCTACTTTAAACGCTAAGAGGCCAACACGCTCTGCAGTCTAGCACGGGAGCTTAGAAGTTTGGCAGTAAGTGGATTTTAAAAAAGACGTGGTAGACAGAAGCTTCAGAAAAAGTAAGAATATTACAGTTAATACCATGAAATAAAATAATTTCTCCCTTCCAGTGCCTGTGGTGCAAGTGCTTAGCCTGGGTGCAGGTTCGCAAGGGTCAGCAGCAGGGCTGCGTGAAGACAGGCACCGATACTTTGCAGGCTGCTACGTCAGGGCCAAATCAAAATAGTCAATGATGTAAAATTAGGCAGATTTTTTCAGTGTTGGGGGTTTCCTTCCCCAATAACCCAGGTAACCAACACTTCTAATAGAGGAAGAACAAACTCCCAACACATCTACAAAAGCTCACAAATACTCTTTCTTCAAAGGAAGAAGTTCTTCACCACCATAGAAGCCCCATCCCTGGAAGCCTTTAAGGCCAGGCTGGATGGGGCTCTGAGCAACCTGATCTAGTGTGAGGTGTCCCTGCCCATGGTAGAGGGACTGGAACGAGACAATCTTCGAGGTCTCTGCCAACCCCGACAATTCTATGATTCTATGACAAACTAGGAGAATTTCTGAAATAACTCACACGAGTAGGAGGATGCCACCAGTCAAGACCCCGTGGAGCCTCTTGCCAACACATCCAAATCACTTTCCAAGAGATATTCCTGAATTTTACATCATTCACTATTTTAGTTTGGCCTTGACATAGCGGCCTGCAAAGTATCAGTGCCTGTCTTCACGCAGCCCTGCTGCTGACCCTTGCGAACCTGCACCCAGGCTAAGCACTTGCACCACAGGCACTGGAAGGGAAAAATTATTTTATTTCATGGCATTAACTGGAATATTTTTAATTTTTATGAAGTTTCTGTTTATCACCTCTCTTTTAAAAGCCACCTACTGCCAAACTTCTAAGCTCCGGCGCTAGCCTGCAGAGCGTGTTGGTCTCTTAGCATTAGAAGTAGGTGGTTACTATCTGCTTGTTATGACTATTATTTAATGGTTATTACTTATTAACACTCACAAACTTGTAGCAGCTGAGATTCAGTTTCTAGTTCATCCCTCTTTCCTTCTCTGTTGCTGTTCCACACTGTCCTGAGAACTCTCTCCCGGGCAACACTCCTGAGTCAGCCGCCGAGCAGTCACAGAAGCATAGAATCATAGAATAATTAAGGCTGGAAAAGACCTCTTAGATCATCGAGTCCAGCCTATGACCTACCACCACCACTCAGCTAAACCGTGCCACTAAGTGTGGCATCCAGTCTGGCCTTAAACACCTCCAGGGACGGTGACTCCCCCCCCTCCCCGGGCAGCCCATTCCAGTGTTTAATACCCCTTTCTGTGAGGAAATGCCTCCGAATATCCAACCTAAACCTCCCCTGGTGCAGCTTCAGGCTGTGCCCTCTCGTCCCTGCAGAGCTGGCACAAGGTCACTGGGTGTCACACAGACACACACAGACAGACACACAGATAGATAGACAGACAGACAGACAGACCGACTCTTGTGCCCGCGGCCTGCGGGTCCTTGGCTCGCCCTCGGTTCCCTCCCTCCCCAGCAGCAGCAGCAGGCCCGCCCAGTGTCCCCACACCGGTGTCCCCCCCAGCCCGGTGTCCCCATCCCGGGGTCCGTACCAGGGCGTCGGCGCGGTTCTGGAACAGCTCTCCGTGGCTGCGCTCGATGAAGGCCCGCCGCGCCTGTCGGAAGGCGGGCAGCCCTCCGTACAGCCCCCCCGCCAGCCCGCCCGTGAACGCCGCCCGGGCCATGTTCAGCGTCTCCTCCGGGAACCGCTGCCGCTCGCTGCAAACGCAAAGCAAGNAGCACCAATCTCTCTCCAATGTCACAGTTTCACAGTATTACAAGGTTGGAAAAGACCTTTGAGATCACTAGGGCCAACCTGTAACCCAACACCAACACCAACCCATCGTCTAAACCATGGCACTAAGTGCCTCATCTAATCTTTTAAACACCTCCAGGGATGGTGACTCCACCACCTCCCCAGGCAGCGCATTCCAATGGCTGACCTCCCTCTCACCAAAGAACTTCTTCCTAACATGGAGCCTAAACCTCCTCTGACCGAGCCTGAGACTGTGTCCTCTTGTTCTGTCACAGGTAGCTTTAGGGAGCTGTAGAGAGCGATGAGAGAGGAAGTTTCAACCCACGTGAGGCTGGAAGTAGAGACACCCTAAATGTGACTGTGGTAGAAAGCCAGGCTCCAGCACCCTCGGCAAAACAGGTGGGGGCTATCCAGCTCTATTACAGTTCTTACTAAGCAATGGTGCGTCCAGCAAAACTTCGGGTTTGTTTGTTTTATTGCAAAAGCACTTCATTAAAAACAGTTTAAAAAAAAATATACACAGCTGTTTCGATTTCTGAGAGTGCCTGCTCCCCATTGACTAAAAATACTAATCCAGAAAACCCCTCCCAGAACTCTCGCACAGTTCGTTCCCTCAGAAACCAGGGTACTGTCACACCCCGATTCGTTTCCTTTGCAGGCTGGGGTAACCCAGGCGCTGGTCACGTAACCGGAGACCGGTGCTTGATGAAAAGTTCTGGCAGTTACGTCCTTGCACTGGGGCTTGGCAGTGCTGAGAAGCCTCTGTGTGAACACACACACGTGTAGATGCACTAAGCGTTAGCGGTCCTTGTAGTGTTTTCTTCTTCTCCAATCCAAACTGGCCACAGAGAAGAGCACGAGCTGCTGCCATTGCTCTCTTTCATTACTGTGCCATGAGGCTGTTCCATCACCAAGGGTGCTCACCTGGGAGGCAGCAGCTCTCCTGGGATCTGTGCTGCTGCCTGTGCTCCTCTGAGCGCCTGTCTGGATGCCACAGCAGATGCTGCTTCCTACCAGGCCTCTCAACCCAGGGGCCACAGAGCATTTCAGAGCAGCGCTCCCTCTGGACTAAGCAGCCTGCAGGGGGGGGTGGAAACACAGCGAGCACAAGTTAACCTGCAACTGAGCTCCAAACGAGCGGCCTGAGGACAAGCTGCCGCTGTGTGGCTGAAGACATTCCCTCAACCAGACTGGCAGAGATGACATAAGAAGCGTTAACAGCAGCAGGAAAGAAAAGCAAATACTGAAGTGAGCAGACATGTTATCAGCCTCAAAAAATAAAAATCTACACCCAAAACCCAACGCTAGAAAGATAGCAGAAGGACTTCACAGCACAGAACCTGTGAACGTCTGGGAAAAGGTAAAGCTGACTTCACCTCTGTGTACGCTTTCTCTGGGCTCTTAAGGATGTCTGGCCAGCCAGCCGGTGACAGCTTATTAGCAGGGGCTCAGTTCTGCGTGGCTGTGCGGGCACCCAGCTCCTCCACCGGAGGATGAACCGTCTTTACCTCAGTTGCCAACTGCTTGACTGCCTGCTACTCGGGCTTAGCACTGTGGCAACTTCATCACCAGCCGCTTCTCTGTGAGGTAGGTAGTTTCGCTGTGCAAGGATCGTCAGTCCTTTCACTGGCACGTCAAAGTCATACCATCAACCTCTAACACCTGACATAAACATAAGCTCTAAGCTATCTAAAATGGTTACCCCAGACCCCAGCACCTACTTCTGTCAGAGAACACCTAATATCCCAAGTGAGAAAACATCGGCCATTTGTCAAAAAAAGGGGAGTGTACCTCCCAGCTGAATGTAGCAGACAGTCTGTGTACCTCATCCATGAGTACAGCAGAGTTCATAAAAAGTCCAGCAACATTAACAGAAAGGCTCCTCGTTGACTGAATGGGATTTAGGATCATTCTAAGACAGGTAGCAACTAAGTCCCAAATGCTAACCACCCTCTTCCAGGCATTACCACAACTACCCTATAATCCAACAGTCTACTTGACATTCTTACAGCAACAGTACAACCGGGTCCCACTCTATGGGAGCAATTTTTAAACTAGCCTATTGCTGCTCTCGGTAGTTCTGGCACAATGGATAAGAAGTCTGAGAGAGTAAGAGAGAAGACACGCTGATCGTATTTCCACCGAGACCAGTTCGAGCTGAAAAGAAAAACAGAGAAGTCTCTACAGTTCTGTTTTGCGCCATGCAGAACCGATCGCGCTGTAGCTCTTCCTCCTTTTCACTTTGTAAGTCAAGGCTTGGGAATATTCAGACAGCAGATGCTCCCAGTAGCAAGAGACATCCTCCATCTGCAAGTGCTCAGTGATGAACTGGCGTCCCCTAGAGACACACAAGGCACAGTCAGAAACAATTTCCAGTTCCTACAGGAGTCTTTGGTTTTGTTTTGTATGTATATCAACTTCCACTCTTCTGCGTTTCGAATGAGAAACAACACGCGCGGCTCTGTACCGTCTACTTTAATCTCACCATTTTCACTCGGGCTCACAGCTCTGACAGTTGCAGTGCTTTTGTTATCCTCAAGATGGTATTTGTTATCCGGGATAATAAATAGCAGTTTTCACGTATCAGATACAGCCCAAGCAGCACTGACACGTGCTGCTTCAGAAGCCGCTCGCTGCCAGCCTGGATACACGGTGCTTACAACACAGACACACTTCCCAGGGGTCAACTCACCTCATACTGAGAGAAAAGCTCCCAATTTCCAATAGCTTTCAGTGGGGTTCCTAACATGGGTCACATCTGAACCAAAGATCTAAGCACATAATCTTGTTCTCTGGTTCCACCCGCTTGTTACGAGTCCTCCAACCCTCCTGCTGTTATTGCAGAAGATCAGTTATCCTGCACCCTACTAATAAATACTACATTGTCTTTGATAGGTAACCCCCATGACAAGCTGCCTAAGGGAATGCTTGGGAAGACTACCAATAGCCAGAATGGACATGCAGCTTACCTCTCAGCAATTTCTTGTGCTATGTCATCATTTTCCTTTACAAACTGCAACAGCTCCCTAAAACGAAGACAAAAAACCATGCTATGAACCAAGCAGCTCAATGGAGAACATTGTCCCTCAACTATTAGCTATTGCTGAGGACGAGATTAAGGATCTACAACTGAGCCAGGGACTGGTGCTCCTCATTTCAGAGCACTGAAGAAACCTGTCCTTCTCATCTGTTCCACATCAGTTCTGGACAGCACGCTGAAATCTGGGAGCTAAAACATTTCTGGCCCAGTGATAAGCTCCTTTTCCCCCTTATCTGTGCTGCAGGGCCTGCTTGCAGATTTAAGCACCTAATGCCTGATGATTTCAGTGAGGGTGACAGACCTACAAGCTCCAGTGAAACTGCACCTTGCTAAGTAACAAGAGCAAAGGATTCTTTTGGGGGCAGTAACAGAAAGAAAGTAACATGAGCTCCAAGAGCATTTCTCTAGGAGATGCCTAGGGGTGGAGGCACTTCTTTGTGTAGCACAAACCAAACTGCCTTCCCAAACACAGCAGGGCACATAATGCTCCGGTGACCATACTTGGGATCTCACACCTGATGTTAGAGAGGTCTGACCCGACTGGGATGTAGTGGACCCAAGGCTTCAGCTGGGGGTAGAAGAACTCCAACCACTCTTCTCCAACGTGAAAGACGAGTGAGCCGCACAAGAAAAGATGTTTCAGCCGGAAACTGGCAGCAACTCCCCGGAAATTAAACAGATACCTTTAAAAGGATAAGCAAAGAGAGAGATCTGATTACGCTTGGCATGTTGGGAAGAAATGCACTGAGAAAACTGGGCTCCAAGTAGCAGCCAAGCTTCCCTTACAGGTGGCAGCTGAGGTGGGGGACTCCCTCACACTGAGCTACACACCAGTCACTAAAACAAAGGGAGGACATTTATCTGAAGCTCCTTGCGGGAAAGGTGAGCTGAAGTTACGGATGCACTAGGTGAGTTTCTGCTCTCTGTCAAAACTGAGGGGAAAAAAATCAAGGCCTGAGACTTTGCCTCTGATAAAGACACCTCCCTGCCACAAACCAAAGGAGGCCTCACGGACAGCTGCCAGCAAGGCATGGAAGGTCACAACATGGATGCTGACCCTGTGACTCTACACATCAGAGACTCATGTTACCACAAGGAGCTTCTTCCCAATTCTCTTGTCTCACAGTGAGCTTTTCTGTTCATTGTTCTGCTTTGCCACATCTATCTCTGTTCATTTTTAGTGTTTGTTTGGTTTTTTTTCCTCTGGGATTCTGCTTTAATCTGAATCTAATTGTTTCGATATTAACTTGGGAATGCAACCCTAGGCTGGCACACAACAGATGGACTTTGCAGATAACAAAGAATCCACAATTTTGTTTTCAGTATTTTCTGCCAAGTTAGTAAAGTGGGCTTGACTGGGGGCGGATTTCTCTTAGCAAACTGTATCTCAGAGGAATGTTTGTTTGCTTACTTGCTTTCTCTTTTAAACCTGTATTTCTCCAATTATACGGAAAGCTGTTTTTCCTGTGGGTAAAACCCCTCAGTACATGTAACTAATCTTTGAAGTCAAACATCTTGGGCTCCGGAAAGGGAGTTCTTCCTTTAACAAAGCTATTTTGGGTGAGATGGGAATTATATATTATATATATTTTGGGTGAGATGGGAATTACAGCTAAACTTAGTTCAGCAGTCAGTAACAAGGAGTAAATCCGAAATTATTCTGCACTCTTTGTACTACCTAGGAGCTCAAGGCAGGGATGAGGAGCTCATTGTATTAGGAACTCAACAAATACACATAGAGATGTAACAAGAACAGCAGTCTGGAAGCGAGGAAATGCCTCTGTCCCATTCCAGAGACAGCTCCCACCATCCATGACCTCAGCCAAGTCACTGAGTGCTGCTCTCAAGACAACCTGCCATAGCACCTACACTGAAGGAAGCAGCGGGAAGTTCACGTTGATCCTACCAGACCCTTGGCTATGACAAAAGCGTGTAAGAATGTCTCAGCTTATGTTGTACGAGGGGCTTAGAAGGCATCAGAATTGGAAAGTCTGTGTGTAACAGAAGGGAGAAATCTGGGCAACAGTCTAGTGAAATATAAAATGAGACAAAGTCAATCACGTTTGCACAAAAACACAGCTCCAGCCAAATGACTGAGTCCTTATATCGGCAGATTCCAGTTGGCAGAATCATAACTAGGTAATTGCAAAGCAAAAGAAACACACTAGGAGTTTATATTTTTTACATAGAAACCCGCAAGAATATTACACCAAAGCCCCCCTCTCTAAAGTACTTAAAAAAATAAAAAGCTTTGTAAAACAAAACCATGTTCTCCCAAACAACACACGAAATATGAATCAATACTGTGTCATATCTCAGGTTCTTTCTTTTACTATATACATCCAGGGGCAATGCTTGTCCCAGTAGTATGTATTACGCGTATGAAGATGCCTTAGAGTTCCTTATGTCTTTGAAGATAGCGATGCTACCACTGTAGCACGGAAAAAATAATTTTGAACACACAGCTTGGTAAAGGATTATAAAGAAAAATTGACAGAAAGCCTTTTTGGTTAAAAAAATAAAATGAATTTTTTGATCTGTATGTTTATTAGCGATGCAAGATCTTTAGTTTCCCCAAAGCACTTTATTGCTCCTGACCCAATAGGAGAAAACCAACACTGAAAGAGGCCTTGCCAAGCTCCCAAATTTTCAACTGCCTTATGTCTGTTCACGAGCTTTTGTACCTGCATGGAGCTGGTTGCTGGAATTAGACCTGAAACCAAAATGAGACCTCACACCATGCAAGGGAAGAAATAACCCACAGCCCTCAGACCAGCTTTACTAATCAAAACTCTTACTTGTATTTGCAGTGATCAACCAGTGGAATTTCCTTCGCGGGAGGCTTCCCTAAGGTGTCCTTAAAATAAAGAGAATTTTTTAAAATATTAAAATAAATCAGTAAGCGTTCTGTGGCAATTTCATACTTGTTTGCCTTCTCAGTTAGAAACAAAGCTGAAGACTCAAAACCCTCCATTCTCACTCCTGAGAAAACCTTCTCTGGTGGGCTTCTGGAAG
The DNA here is from genome assembly GCA_013389965.1 of Todus mexicanus. Classification (NCBI taxonomy): domain Eukaryota; kingdom Metazoa; phylum Chordata; class Aves; order Coraciiformes; family Todidae; genus Todus; species Todus mexicanus. Next base: position 13,580 of record WEIS01087324.1, on the reverse strand, counting down.
TATTGTGAAGAATTCCCAGCCCTTCAAACAAGAAAAAAAAAGTTCAGCAAATGACACCCTGTCTGTAAGCGAATGCCAGCACAAACACATTCAATGATATGTTTAGTTGGCAGCTACGGAGTGGAAAACAGCTTGGGACAATGGACTATGTGAAGCCAAGTGTAACTGGCTTAGCCAAGACTGTCTGGAGAGAGCTGGACTGAGGACTAAGTATGGAACTAAAAAGTTATCAGCAACAGTCATCAGAAACTTTTCCACAATAAGACCAAGAAACGGAGGTGACAGAAAAAGGTTTTAAAAGACTGACACCACCACACAGGCAGCTCAGGACTACAAAGGAAGGAGTTGGCTAATTTTGTTGTAACTGAAGAGGAGGGGACTGGCACAGACAGACTCATTTTCTCATCTGTGCTGGTTTCCTTGAACAGAAAGTGTAGACGGAAGAAAAAAGTTCGGGCTACCAGGCTTTAAAGACTCCTTCCTTTCATCCATCAAAGAGGTGCAGGCACTCAAGGAACAACAAGCCTCCCCCACTCTAGATGATCACCCATAACTCTCCAACAAGATGCCATCTTGCATCCCTACCCTTTCTGGCCTTCACACTCAGGGAACAGATGACACCCACACACCTTTTCAGATTTCCAAGCCTGGTTTTTAGTGTACTCAGCATCAACAAGTTCTGGGTTTTCTCGGGACAGCAGAATGAGAGGATCCCTCTCCGAGCTCGTTCTGCAAAAGAAACGCTGTCAGCAGTGGCCAATCCACATGACCCAACACAGCCATCAAACTACAGGACCTGTCATCTTTATGAGGCTGACCTCCCTATAGTGCCCCCAAACCATTATTAAGCACCTACCATAGAGTGTTTCTGTCCAAGCATGTATTAGCAGAAGAGAATGAGTTACAAGTACTGAAATGATACGAGGCCATGTTTCTTTATCTCACTTACTAAATATTTAATAGCATTATTCAAGCAATTCTCAAGACAAATCAAGAGATGTTTTTTTCCTTCAGGCTTTATCCCAATGGGTGCCAAATACTTTACTCTTTTCTAAGTCAGAGAGAGCCAAGAGATGCCAAGCATCTTCAGCGCCAATCCCTCTGACACAAACTTAAAACACTACTGATAAACAAGGTTATGACATCCCTGAGACTCACTCCTCATCATCTCCTGAGCCTACCTAGTAAGCAATCAAATCCTTCCCTGCTGGGGATGGGCGAGGAACAAAGCATAACATTGTTTTCAAGTCATCACTAGAGAGAGGACACAGATAACTTACTCTCTCATGTCCCAGTACTCAGGTAACTTAAAGCAAGAATATTTTTCATTCCCTGTTGAGCGTTTGCATAGCAAATGAAGTATTCGCATTGGCAAGAAGCATGCACATCAACATCAAATCTTAAAATCTGTATCATGCACCTGCAGAGTTCCCTTCACAGAACAAAACAAGCTGGTTCCTAGTGTGACAGTTTTACTCATTAAGAAATAATGTAGCAAACCCATCACCACTTCTGTTTCCATTATTAGACTTATTATAATAAACTAGGTGCAAATGACAGTTATTATGGAGAAACACAAACACTGAAATGCTGCTGCACAAAATGTCTTACTCTTCTTACTTTAAAATATATTCTGGGTTGCACTTGTTCAGGTCTCGGAGATACAGAAATTTCTGCATACGGGCAGCTGTCATGGCATATGTTGGTAGAATCTCCTGTTACAGGAAAATATGCTCACCTGGATCCACGGAAATAGCCTTTAGAGATTTTTTTCAGCCACGGCCATTCTTCTGCAGATCTGAAAATATTGTTTATACATGGCAATAAATGATTTAATATAACCATGAAACAGCGCTCTCATCAGTTTGCACAGCATGATCTCTTTTTATTATTCTTCATTTTTCATGGAAATCTCTTTCTTCATTATGGCAGAAAAAACTCACAGCCAGGTCCAAAAAAACCAGGTTTTCCTATGAATGTTGCTTTTGAGGCAAGATGATATAGGCTGCTTTTCAGAATATCTTTCAGTCAAAACAGCAAATTACACACAGCCGCCTCACCAAACCTTGAAGGGTATTAAAATTTACCTAAAATTTAAACACACTTTCTGTATTGTTCTTCTATTTTTCTGTACTTCACTGAACATGGATAGTGCAAAATTGCTAGTTTCTAGCCACTGTAATTTCCCATTGAAAAAAGCAACAACAAACAAACAACCCACCTAGCATTTTGCATTTAAGACATAGAGGTTCGCTGTTTTCTCAAATAACTTCCATTTTAAATCTCAGCAAGTTCTTCAAAAATAGCTGTTCCCTATGTTTCACTGCTGTCGGTGCAGTCACCTGCCTCCCTCCAGGGAACGCACACTGTGTTGTACCTTTCTGCTGCACCAGGCTTCACATCTAGGTCCCAATCCCCAAACTGATCTGCGCAGGTCAAGCTTTGCATCTGCTTGTAACCCAGTAACACGAGCGGGGTTCCCTGGGAAAGGAAGGGTAAGCACGTGCTCCGGACCTTCAATGTTACATCACATTAGCTTTCAGCTATGATTAGGTCCCACAGATCTTCAGATTTTGAAGAGGGAAATATTCGGTCTTGCACTCTGATGTCAAGTGATTGACATAGAGATGTTTTTTTTCTTGCTTTGTCTCTATGTTCGCTCACTATTGTACCTTTGTTTGCCACTCTCCACGGGAAACAGCTCCTTATTCTGCTAATAGTCAGAGATCCTGCTAGAAAAAAGACTCCCAGTCACAAATATCTTCCATCTTTCTCTCAGCCCAGTCATGACTCCTGACTCTTGGGAATGATTCCAGGTTTCTCTATTGCACAATAATAGTCAAGTAAAAGCAGATCTAAAGAAGGCTCTTCTTTACCCTTCCAGAAGCTTATACAAACATCCTGGATCATTCCTGCAGTGAAAAAGCCACAGCTCGGAGAGCAGCTCTGAGAGAAGTAGTTGGAAACACACGAAAATATTTCCATGTGTCAGGGGAGGTTTCTGCAGCGAAAAGATAACTGCTACTTTATTGACAAACCCTATCTCACCAAAAATGATAGTAATCTGGCCCTGACAGCATGAAGAATGTGTATACTTTGTCCCCTGCATTCCTTACTAAAGTGCTGGAAACTGAAAGCTAATTATAACACTTCTAGTTACATCATCCAAGGTTTCCATGGAGAATTCTTATACAGCAATTCAGCTGTATGTACTTAACAAGAGGCAGCAGGACACACCTCAGGCCAACAGACCCAAGGTTTTAGACTTCAACACCAGCCCCATGCTGCCCAGCACTACGTGGCCTTCACTGTGAGGTTGTCTTTCTTCACATTTCCACGTACACGTAACCATTGCCAAAACATACCTTTTGAGGTCTTCTCTCATGAGGTCCCAGCGCCCCAAACCTGTTGGGTAAATTGGCCAAACAGCTGGTCCTCCTTCCCAAAATGTCCAGGCGGGATACATGATATCATTGTATTCAGATGTCTTAAAGAAAAAGGAGAGTAATGTAAGAATAAGAGTACTTGCTCTTTACTGACTGAGCCCACCAGCAACAACATCCCTTCTGGGAGTTCTGTCGGCTTTCTCTGTTACTGTTCCGTAAGAAGCTGCAGGAGCTTCTTGGTCACCACAGTGTTGTTGGGGTTCGCATGAAGAAAACTCAATGTTGAAACATTTCAATGATTTTTTTAAAGTCTATGTCTTGCTGCGTGGCAACACAGGACTTCCATGTTAGAAAAGTAGCAAAAGAGGTCCATGATACAGTTGATTAGCAAACAGCAGAAAACTTGAGCTCCGTTCACCTTTCTAAAGGCTTGTACCTATGTGTAGCTACAAATGTTTTCTAATGATGATGTTAAGAGGCATTATCATCTGCTCGGAGATAGAGGCACTTAGACCTTTAGGTTTCTAACACTTCAGTTCATTCCAGCCTTCCCAGAGATCACTTAATAATTCACTGTAACAAATAGCGAGGTCACGTAAGAATTACAGTTCCTATTTGGACGGTTAGACACCCATACAGAGGGAAGACCAGCACTAAAGTAAGGCTAAATTCTTTCCTGAAATCAGCCTATAGGCCACCTCCTTGCACTAGTAATAAACTTCTTCAGCAATTATCCATCTATCTGTCACCTGGAGATAACTGCGGAGTCCAAGACCACCAAGGCTAGGAGCTGCTGCATATGACATACAAACACGGGCTGAGGACTGGGCTTGTTCATGCAGAGGAAGAGGAGGCTTGAGGGAATCTAAATGCTGTCTCCTACCACCTAATGGGAGAGTTCAGAGAAGACGGAGTCAGGCTCTTTTCAGAAGTGCAAAGACAAAATGAGAGGTTTCATTTACAAGGTAGAATCCAACTACATATTGGGAAACACGTTTTCATTCTGATGGAGGTCAAACACTGTCTGTGGATGCCCTGTCCTTCAGGATGCTCAGATCTGGGTAGGACACAGCCCAGAGCACCCTGATTGAATTGATCCTGCTCCGAGTCAGGTGCTTGACTGGGTGACTTCCTGGGGTTCCTTCCAACTCCAATGAGCATTTGCTTCTATGATCTGCTCCTTCTCAATCTTGCTCTAAACAGGCACTGGTAACAAATGATGACAGTTCCACCACTCCCCCAGGGTCAGCCTTGCAAGATGCAAAACTGGACAATCCTAAAATGTCTTACACTTTCTGCCTTGCAAAAATCCCTTATCCTTTCACCCTTGACCAGCACCCTGGAGCCTTCCTCATTCTGGTAGGGACTAACACTGGCTGATTAAAAGTGAGCTGTGCTTGGGTCACTGGGTTTCAGTTAACAGGGCTGAGTTCCCAGTTCAGATACGGGACAACAGCGACCAGAGAATTCAGTTTCTTGCAGAGTCCTGCAAGGCACCCAGGGGCAGGGTGATGAACACGGCTGCAAAGATTAAACTCCTTCAACCTGCTGTGCCTCAGTTTGGGTTCTGCTGGCTGGAGTTAAAGCTGTGCGATGGTCAGGGGGCAAAGACAGCTAGCTTTACCTCAACAGGTGGCAGGACATGTGGCTCTTGAATGACAGTGCTTACAATGCTGTACTGAAATTCCAGAGAGCTTTAGGATGGTTGGGGACTGAGCAATAATTATTGATTGTATCAGGGTTCAGACTGCATAAGCTAAGGTGCTAGAAGTCACCCAAAATAGAATAGGGCTTGAACTAGATAGAGAAAATGGTTTATTGCTTCTTTCTGCATCCACCTGTCTGCTGAGCTTCAGCCAAGGACAGGATTATGAACAGGGTTAGGTAGCGAGGGTGCAGGATTTGGGCACATTGGGCACACACTAAGGCAGAGACTAGCTGAGCTTGAGGTGTAACGACATTTTGTTGGAAAGGATGAAACACTAGTTACAGTCAGGTTCAAAAATGGGAGAGGTAGGGAAACATACAGGAGGGCTCGAGTCTGGGAATAGAGAAGCAGAGAGCAAATGTCTCTATGTGTGTGCGTGCCTCTGTGTGTGCACATACATGTTTGCAGATGGAGAAGAGAAACCAGGGGAAATGGGTTCACAGGAGACAGCAGTGTTACAATAAAGAAAATAAGAAACGCTTATCTGTGATACCAAAAAAAAAAAAAAAGGACTAAAATATTCACGTTAAATGAGATTATCTGTAAGACAGTTGACTGATGATCAAAAATCCCCAGCAATGCTGATAAACCATGGCTACGATTTTAAAAGAGGCACTGTAGCAAATGACAGTGATGCTGGCACACATCCCATCCAGCTGTGCATCACTCCACTGTGGCAGAGGTACCTTCTTTGACCTGGAAGAGGAGCTAATGAGGGGAAAAACTGTTCTACTGAATAAATCTGCAAGCCTATCTGCCAGAAAACTGGAAGCGAAAGGAAACAAAGAGAAAAAAAGAGCAAGCAATTTGGACACACAGAAACTCTGTGGAGAACCATCCTCAAAAATACGTTCCCAAGAAAAAGGAGGACACGTATGTCTCAGAAACGCTCGGCTTTTAAAAGCGTGCGCACCTTACTGAAGGAGAAGACGGGGACAACGGGTTTCATCCACTTGGGGACCTGGGGGTAGTCTCGCACATTGATCACCATTTCCATGTCAGGGAGGCGGTTGATGATCTCCAGAATGAAGTGCTCAACTCCACTGCATCTGCGGAGAAACCATATAGGGCAAAGAGCTGTAAGGAGAAGGCAGAATCCTGCAGTCTCTTGCAGGCCTGCTCTTGCAGGAGTAGAAGAGATGGTGAGCCTGAGACACACCATGATGCAGGCTGGGAACTGCCTATAGCAGCCTCTAAGCGCCAGTGCAGTACAGACACCAGTGAAACAACCCATCCTGTTAAATATGGCTGGATCTGCAGCTTTCTCTGGGATCCCCCAACAAACAAACAACCTACCCACCCATCCTTTGCACACTGAAGTGCAGCAATGACACTTACCTCTTGCTACATATAATCCTCATACAGAATTTTCTAAGCCTCTGCTCTCATAAGGAATTCAGACCTTTGAAGCATCACTGTGCTCAATGATTTTCCAATTTGGCAGCACTAGAAGCGCTCCTGTGTCCCAGCTAGGGAGATGGGATCTTCTGCACAGCTCTTACCTTGCAGGGAACATGCAGTCCTGCTCACGGTACAGCTTGTTCGCAATGATTTGGTAGTGCGTCCCCAGCTTCCGGCTCACTGCATCTGATATCATCTCCTTGGAAATGCCACCTCGAAAAGGAGCCAGGTCCTGCTTCCAGACACTGAAACAGAACAATCAGACAACATTATGTACAATAGGGAGGGTGCTGTGCATTAAATTACTGCAGCACACAGATCAGACTTCTAGCTAAAACAAGCTCCACGTAGCTTCCAGGAGCTACATGTGGCGTAACACAGAATTTAATTTAAGTCACTTGGAAGAGCTGCTACTCAGAGACTCAAAGGTGCAAGCTTCATTCTTTGACTATCTATGTGCTGTTTGGCCAAACAGAAAGTCCAGCACAGGACTCTGCAGATAAATCAGCATGGACAACTCTAGCTACTCTCGCAGAAAGGACCTTATGTACTCTGGCAGGTAACAGGTAGAATCCTTCAGCTTACTTAACCTGTGAGTAGTGAAGCTTGTGCTCTGGTCTTTCACGGATGATTCCAAGATCAAATTCTTCGCACAACATCACGCTATTTAGACATTTAAAAAAGAAGGTAAGAAGAGCCCAACTGCAAAGAACGGCATTGTCCAATAATGCTGGGGATGAAGTGAAAGCCAGCTAAGGAGAACAGGCCTTAACGGCACGTTTTGTGACATCAGCACATCACCAGTGAGCTTCATGAATGCAGTATGGAAAGATAAACCTAACAAACATATGAAAAACCAGTTTATATAAATGCAGTCAAAAGGTGCTCAGATCTAACCGCTTGGAGCAATACTGAATACTCAGATTGTAACAGCATTGGAGACATCCCCCTCTCTTCTGAGTACACCAGACTGATGCCTTAGTTTAATACAACGCTGGTGGGGCGATCCCACTGTGAGGGTGGTCAAATGCTGGTACAGCGGACACATCTTCTGGAACTATGTAGGTCACAACCTGTTTCACACAACACCATCAATAACGTCCTCCTTGCGAGGACCGTGACCTACGATGGCAGCGGATACGACACCTCGGAGCCCAAATATCCCCTCGCTAACTCTCAACGATCAGCGCTGGCAGAAGTTTCGGCTCTTGTGGAAGCGCAAAGGGAACCCGTCTTCTCACCTTTGGTGGCAGCTGCAATTCCCTTTGACGCACGGCTTATAGACCTCCACAGCTTTCTCGATTTGCTCCTTCACCGTTTTCCACCCGGCCTCTGAAATGAAGAGGAAGGCAAAGCCGAAGGAATTAACCCGCTGAAGCACCAGCAGGAGCTGAAGGGCACCGTCGGCCCCGGCGGCAGGAGCAACACCCCGGCTCCCAGAGCGGGCCCGGCCCAAAGGGCTAGAGGAGCCCCCACGGGCAAGGAGCGGGGGGCCGAGGATGGGGCACCGGGTCGGGCACCGCGCCGGTGCCGAACGGGAAGCCGAGAACAACCCGGGGGAGCCAGGACGGGGCTGCCGGGGTCGGTCCCGGCCGGGAGGAGGCGGCGGCAAGACTCCCTCGGTGCCCTCAGAGCCGCGGCCCGCTCGCCCTCGTCCTCCCCCGCCCCAGCCCCGAGGCCCGGGCGNGCGGCGGGTTCCAGCAGCCACACGGCGGCCGCCGCCAGCACCCAGAGCGGCAGCGCCGCCAGCGCCATCCCGCCGCCGGGAGAAGGGCAAGGCAGGCCGCGCCCTCAACAAAGATGGCGGCCTTGCGCCGCGGTGCCTCATGGGAGCTGTAGTCCCCGCCTGGCGGCGCTGCAGCGCACACAGTAACACCTAGGTTGGAAAAGGCCTGTAAGATCATCCAGTCCAACCTTTAATCTTTATCACCCCTAAGACGTATTCCTAAGCACCTCATCTCTACGCCCTTTAAAACACTTAAAGGGATGGCGACTCAACTACCTCCACAGTATTGCAGTATCGCCTGGGTTGGAAAAGACCTATAAGATCATCCAGCCCAACCTTTAATCTTTATCACCCCTAAGACATACCCCTAAGCACCTCATCTATACGCCCTTCAGGGAGACTCCTCCCTGGAGGGGAGAAGGGGGAGCGCCGTGGCAGCAGGAGGCTTCTGTGACCCAGGGAAATAAAGGCACTGATGTTGGGGAGGTGGGGCTGCAGCAGAAAGGGATTGCACAGCAAAAATAGCCACTGCCCAGACGAGGTCTGAGCGTGCAACCGTGCTGGTGCCTCCAAACAATCTCCCAGCTCTGCTTTGTGTGCGCCTAGGGAACCCCACCAGCCTTAGGCAGAACTTGTCTACCTTGTAGCCCTCACCAACTTTGTGGGTTTTTTGCAGGGGACCTTCTTTGGACATCTGAATCCACCAAGGGGTTTGTCCAGCCTGTAAGAGGCTCCTCCTCCTGGTCTGACCTCCTTCTATTGCCAAGGCCTGATTCAGTCTCTTTTCTGTGGTGTCCAGCAATAGAACAAGGAATAAGGAGTGTAAGCTTGAATGTAGGAACTTCCCATGACAGAGCCCTGGAACAGGCTGCCCAGAGAGGTTGTGGAGTCTCCTTCTCTTGAGATTTTCAAAACCCACCTGGATGCGTTCCTGTGTGGCCTGCGCTGGGTGATCCTGCTTCGGCAGGAGGGTTGGACTCGATGATATCTTGAGGTCCCTTGCAACACCAAACATTCTATGATTCTATGATTTAGGATTAACCATGAATCTCATTGCTACGGTATAAAGGTTCAGATCAATTTGTATTAACTTCTCTGCAGTGTCAGGGATGTGGGCTACAAGAACGAAGAGAAACAGCAGAATTGAGAACTGGTGGCTGAGCGCCGTCAACGTAACGCGTAGCACCTTCTCTTAGCAAAGTGGTTTCCAAGAATATAGAACTCAAAACTACTTTCTGCTTAATGTGTGGGTCAGGTCAGCCATATTTGGCCAGCCTTCAGGAGACAGGCTCATTAACACGGTGCTGGATGTAATAACTATGCTGATAAGCAGCCAAATTAATGCAGATCAGAGGGGCTGGGGCTAAGCAGACGTTATGCTAACTTGAATCCAGACCAGTCGATCAGTGTTTTTTCCCTGAGTTGAATATGGGAAGGCCTGTCCTTCACGAGGTCTATGTATTAAACTACCAACACTAAACCTTCATCTTTCCTAGCCTAGATCTAGCTTGGTGGTTTTGGATTCCAGGAGGAGGTGCTGTGGCTGCTTGTTAATAGGAAGGAGACACATTTACATTAAGTTTCTACCCACAGTGTGAATGCTGACCAATTAGCCGCAAAAGCCACCAACTCGTCATTAGGGCCTCTTTTGTGTGAAACTGAATTGATCCTGTATGTATCTGTAGGTTTGGGTGGAGAAATAATTACCAGAAGACAAATCAAAGAGGAAAAGCATGTGCTGAGAAGGAGCGTGAATGTTTCCCAAGGACTGATAAATTCTGGAGGCTGGTATTTCTACTGAGTCTGCAGGAGCTGATAAACTCCTGGCACCAAGTGCTTGTTCAATCTGTGCAAGGTTGCAAGCGAATGCTGGAATCAACTGTAGGTTGTGTGACTGGAGGGTAAGTGGCTCCTACGTGCAGACAAAGACTGCAGGATTCTGGGTGCATCCATTGAAATAAATGACTTTGAGGGACTTTCTGAACACCTGCTTGGAACACCTGCTTGGAAGCTGCTGGTGTGTCAGAACAACCCTCTGCTTTGTGTGCAGCTGGGGTTGTCCTCCAACTGTTGCTCCAGCTGGGTAACTGAGTGATTGTATGAGTCAACTATGACGGAATACACGAATGCTGTGTGTATTATCTGCTATTAGTAGTAACAGTCTCCTTGAGTGAAAACCTGGAGCGCTTCTGGTGGCCTCATCCTAAATTCCTGTTGCACAGCCAAGGAAGTTTTAAGTAAATCAGGGAAATTAATCCCTTCTTTCCATCTTCTCCTAGAGACTCTGTCTTCCTTTTGATTTCTGCATAGAGTTTGCTTTCTTCCTTCTCCTCTAGTCTCTTTCACCACTGCCATAGTCATAGATCCAAAACTGGAGGCTGGTCTGACAACTTCCCCCAAAAGTGTGAAGCTTACATAAGGTAAAAGCAAAAATTGCCAATACTCTTACATATTTGCCTCCACTGGCCTCACTCAGTCTTAGCCACCTGTACGTGGCTAATCCACTCATGATGTCTAGCACAGTTTTCTGTCTTCCCTCTCAGGTTCCAGACCAGATTTTCCTGCTTCTTTCCCAGCTGACTGAATAGAGACACTAGCACGCTGTTCTAACACTGTTTCTGGTTGTTTCTCACAGCTCCCCGCTAGTCCCCTGCACAGCCGGTAGAGCTGTAGTAGTTCACTCTGTAGCAAAGGTTATTTCGGGTGCTTTCTCTGAAGCAAAGAGTAGGAGTGGTAGTCAGCATAAATGTTTAATAGGCCCTGAGAGCTAAGACTTTAAGATGAATCTCCTTTTGAAGCTACATTTACAGCCTCTGCTCTCCCAGGCTTTGTATAATGAAATCACCCCGGGCCACTGTGGTGTGGTTTTGGCATGCGCTGTAGTTTCCCCCAAGCACCTTGGATGGTTGTAAGCTTCAGAACCCCTTGCCTCTCACTTCAAACACAGCCTTTGCCTCACCTTCTCTACCTGCTTAATTTCCTGCAAATCCAGAGCTCTGTGCAGGAGCATCTGGCTCTGATCTTTGATACCCTCCCTCAAACACAGTCCCTCCCTCATTTTTTTTCTCTGCCAAATCAAGCACAAACACCCACAAATTTACTTTCATCATGTTCCATGTGCCTGGAGTGGAAAATCACTTGGCTGTATGTCTGGTGTCCTTGCTTTACATATTCAACATAGGTTAGAAGAAGGGTGCTTGGGAAAGAGTTTGGTTTGCTAAGCTGGTTGTAAGACTGAGCTAAAGAAAATGTGCTTCCTATATCCTAAGTTGCTCTCAGAGCTGTGGTCTGGCTTTTTGAATTGCTACTATCTGCTTGTGTTGGAGTGCCAGTGAGGGCTTTCTTCTTTAATTCATCCTTTTGTGCTAAATGGAAGTCCTGGGTTTTCTGAACTCCTCAAATAATGATGAATTTTTCATATGAAGAATGGCCACCCTACCTGCACTGAAGTTCTCCAGAAGCATGGACAACCATAGGAGGTTTATGTGCAACTGGAAAGGGCCATTCCAGTAAAAGGAGAAACACGCAGATATTACATATGAAGCTTCCAGTAGTTGAGAGGTAGCTGATGTGTGGCTCTTCTTACAGCTTTCACGCTTGATCGTCAGTGGGGCTAGGCTGCTGCAGAAGCTTAGGTGGTGTCAGAGCTCATCAGGGGGAGGAAGGAAGCTATATAGGCTACTGAGGTGCAAACCCTGTGGTTGATATTACCATGGTTTCTGGGGCTGAGCCCAGCCTTTCCCATAAGAAGCTACACTGCTTCTAGAGAGTCAAGATTGTTTCCTGTTGGTGAGCTCCTCATGGATCTTCTTTTCCCTTTGGCTATGACCTGTGTCTTGTAACACATAGCCCTGTGGAGGTGTTGGACTGTGGCCGTCAGGATTCAGGAAAGCTGGCCACATCTGCAGTACGTGGCTTGGGGATGTTTGCTATTGAATTATTCAACTATTTTATGCAAATGAGGCTAATTATAAAACTGTTATAACAATGGAGCACTGCATGAGAAGTGTAGTACCAGAATTTGACACCCAGTAAGGGCTGGGGTCATGAACTAAGGCTCAGACTAAGACTCTGCAAGGCCTGCAGAACTGCTGAGTCAGACTGGGCAAAACAAGTGCAGGAGATCCCAGAGTTTGGTCTTGATGAAAGCCCATCCAAATCTGCCAGTGAAGGAAGTCAGTAACCCAGCCTTCATCCCAGCCTAAGCGTTTGTGACTGGAAACAATGGAGGATTGAAGAAAAAGTGGGCAAATCATCAGTAACTCAAGCCCAAGGTCAAAGTTTAAGTACTTGTGAATGCTGTGGGAGGAATGCAACCCAACTGCGTCTGGTGCTTGAGAGGAGATGCAAGAACTGCAGTGGTTTCATCCCTCAAAGAATTTGTATGTGCCAGGGAATGCTCATGAGAGTGATAATGGTATTGTAGAAAATTTTCATAATGGCAACAGAGTGTAGCAGCCCCCAAAAGGTAGAGGGACACCTGTTTAGTGTGAACTGTATGTGTAAGTGCACATAGAAACATGGGGCCAGGAATAAATTTAAGCCTTTCTATTTGTACCCCTAAAAAAGGGAGCAGGCAAACCCACCTTTTTCAGAGCTAAGAAAATGTAGGACTCTTACACAGAAAGGTGAACTGAGGAATTAAAAGTCATCAACACCCCTGCACAAACAACAGACTGGAAAAGGCATGAATTTGTAATGGTGGAGCATGCGGAGACCTGGTAGATTCAGAAGGTTAAAAGTTCTTTGTCTCATCAAGAGGATGCATTCAATATTTGTACCCATTTGCCTTTGCATTTGAGTCGCAGGGCACCAACACAAGCTAAAATTGAGTGTATTCCTGTAGAAAAGGCCTTGGCTCTAGGCCATGGCTGTAAAGACTTTAAAATCTGTTTGAGAGGCCATGTTAACTAAAATTGATCATAAATCACTTTTTGCC
>WEIS01087318.1:0-26073 GCA_013389965.1 Todus mexicanus | reverse complement strand
GAGCTCACGCGCACGGCGGGGCCGCCCCAGCGGCCGTTTGGGGCGGGACCAGCCGCGGCAGCGGCCGCCGTCGAGCTGCTGCTACCCTGCTCCTGTTCCTGCCCGGCTCTGCCCTGCCCTGCCCGGCTCTACCCTGCCTGCTCCTGCCCTGGCGCCCCCTGCCCGCGGGGCCGGCTGCCCTTTGCCCGCTCTCCGCCGCCCCGGGGCCCGGCAGCCGCCCGCAGTCGGTAGTTGCTGTTCGGCGGCTTCGCCCCCGCTGGAATGTACAAGCGCAGGGCGAGGACTGAGCTACCGGGGCGCGCCGCGGGATGCCGGTTCACTCGCAAAGCACTCATCTCATGCTGTAAAACACCGGCGGTCCTTTTCTCCCCTTCTTGCCACTTGAAATACACCCAGTCTCAGAATTTGCCCCCAACTTGCCCTTCAGCTCCCTCTGCCCCTGCAGCTCTCCCCGGACCCTGCAGCTCCCCCGGGCCCTTACTGGGTTTCTGCGCCTGGTTCTGCTGCGACCTTGCCGGGATTCCCCCTGCCCACCATCCCCTCAGCCTCTGCCCTATCCCCAGCCTGCCCGCTGCTTGTCATCGCCGCCTGTCCGCCAGCTCCGAACCCCTCGCCTCTGTCCTCTGGCATATTTTACGAATTATTTGCATACATTAATATTACATTGCTTCTAAATCGTGTGTCTTTTTTTCCTTTTCTCTAGGTGATCAGTCATACTGTCTCTTGTCACCTCTGAATTCTCTGGAACTGGAGTTTATCCCGTGCTTGCCCATGATAAGTGGTGCTTCCGTTAAGCTGACAGGAAACCCAAAAGCTCACTCTGGAAAAAGTTACTAATTACCCAACCGGCATTTTACACACGGAAATATTGTAAAAGGAGTAAAACGTAGCGTGTTTTTCCTGCGGGATCTGCAATGTCTGTTAAAGGCTTGCACGTATACTCACCTTTGTTTATATGCATAGTTCCTCGTTCAGTCAGTAGCACTACTTCAAGTACCTGAAATGAGGAGTGAACACAAGTCACTCCGTGGTGAGATACTTAATCTGAAATGACAGAATAGGCGATTACAACAAACAGGGAGGGGAAGTGGAAAATGAGGGTAATAACAGTGAGATTATAATGGAATTTTGGTATGTTAGGTACAAACCACAGCAGTTCCTTCTTTGCTTGTAGCTGAGGTGACTTACTTGGGCTCCAGCACTGCAAACATGTACATGTCGCTTAAGGCACGTAAGTGGTGCTCTTGTATTCAGTTATGCTGAAGATGTGGAGAAGCATATTACACACAATTGTTTGCAGGGTGAAGTCTTGGCCACTTTTTTTTTCTACATATGAGATTTATTACAGAGAAATGGAAATAGAGAACTAAAGTTCATAAAATGAGAGGAGAAAAAGGCAAGAGTGGAGGTGAATGAGGGAAAGAAAATAAAGAAGGGAACAGAAATATTAGCGTATAGAATAGCATGATATGGTAGTAAGTAAATTTTTACCAGAGCAGGAACAGCAAGCCATTTTACCAACTCAAACGTGCAAGCACCAATAAAACAGAAACCAGCAACAAGAAGTACAAAGCAATACAGCAATGTATTATTCTCTAGATGTCCAGAGGGATTCAGCAAATCAGTACCAATATTCTGAAGCCTCTTGGCTGCTGCTGGAGAACAGAAGGGGAATGGAGCCCAGGTGATTTAAAATTCTGCACTGGGAGATTGAGCGGTCACTGTGGTGGTCTGATAGTTTCTCCTTGAAGCTGGTGAGGGACAAAGCAAACCTCCAGCCAGCCACCTCCTGAGAGCTTTGCAGGAGAGAGCCTGCAGCCAAGTAGGAGCTTTTCATCAGAAGCATTCAAAATAGCCAATTAACAAAATACAGAAAGCACAGGGAGGAAAGAGAATCTTTTCTGCGCAGGCCGTACACAAAAACATTGTTTTGTTTTGATATGTAGGGAAGATACGTTTGTTTGCTTGCTTGCCTATTATTATAGAAAAGGATGACAGAGGTATTAAGGAA
The DNA here is from genome assembly GCA_013389965.1 of Todus mexicanus. Classification (NCBI taxonomy): domain Eukaryota; kingdom Metazoa; phylum Chordata; class Aves; order Coraciiformes; family Todidae; genus Todus; species Todus mexicanus. Next base: position 24,062 of record WEIS01087318.1, on the reverse strand, counting down.
AAGGAGGCGCTGCCCAAACCCTTTAACAAAGAGGAAATGCCTCATGCGCACTGTATTTTGTGAAGCGTACAAGATTTATGAAAACAATCAAGCCTGTCTTTCCAAAACACTTTCTGGAGAACATCTAGGATTGAAATGTTCTGGGTATTTAATTCAGCTGCTGGCAGAAAAGTATGAAGTATTATATCAGCATACAAAAATACTGCCCTCCAAGCAAAGCATCTGGTATGTTCTAAGGAGATAGAAGCACACACAACACACTGTCAAATGCGGATGTGCAAAAATCGTATTAGCATGAAGAGAGGTGAGCAAACAGGACTGAGGAAGAGAAGTGCTTTTTCTCTCAGTGGTAGGGAATGGAGAAGGGGTATGATGTGGACCACCTTAATTTAGTATATCCTCATAATCTATGCTTGTAGGGTCTGCTGGCCTCAGTATAGTTTCAGAATTTACATATGAAATGCTACTGTCTCATATGAAAGGGTACTGTAAAATCCAGTGCCTTGGGCCTGAATTTCATGTGTTTATGGTCTTTTCTTTAAACTTATGTTGGAAAAGTATCAAATATAGTGGGTAAATGTTTCCATGTCTCTGATATCACAAGTCTCTCTTAGAAATCTTTTTTGAATATTCAACCATCATCTTCAACATAAAATTGGCAAAGCCAAACTCCTTTTCTCTCTATAGATAATTTTTTACTGCCTGCAGCCTCTGCCATCATCTGGTCTCCAGTCCCTAATTTTTAGGGGAAAAAGAGACATCCCCAACCTTTCTCTTTTTGACACACACGTGTGCATCCCTGACCTTTCTTTCATCGTGTTCTGAAGAACACCTTTTGTTTGGGGATTCACTCGCCTACGTTTTCCAGCTCAATTGTCTTGCCAATTTTTATGTCTTTTCCTGGAGAGTTTATTTTTAGCACCCCTGATTTTACTGATCTGTCTTACAGTGTTGCCCCACAGATGGCTGCATTTGCACAAAAAGCCTAGCATAAGATTGATGTGGCAGCAGGAACAAGTGGCATAGGGAAGGAAGAGAACTGTCTAGATCAATTTTCCCACTGGAGAAAATGTAATATGGAATTGCATTCTGACTTGCAATGAAAGAAGAAAGGCTAAAAGCCTTTGATAAACTAAAATATCTGCAATATCCACTGATAGCAAAACGTATCTGTAAACTGGACATGCCAAAAAGGCAACGCTGATAAATATCGGTATATAGCTGATAAATATCTTGCTGTATATTAGTATAGCTGAGATAAAAATTGCATGGAACAGGAGTATGTGTTGAACTCTGTCGGGCTTCTGTCTACCCCTTGTGAAAGATTATCTGCTATGCACTGTTTGTCATCATTTGTAGCACAGTAGATTAGAAAATACATACCCTATAAGAAATCCAGGGTAGAATTATCCCAGAAGGCATCACTAACCTGAAGATAAAATGAAAGGATATTTAAATAGAGGGGTATCATGACAAGCCTAGGGTAGTAGATTAGTATCAAATAGAGCTATCTGATGCAGATGGAACCTCCCTGATCCGAGTTACAAAGTGACAAGATACTAGTAAACAATGTGCAGGCTGAGAACTTTCCAAATTATCAGCATGTCATATAACATTAAAGATGAAAGCTTCCATAGCCATTTCAAACACCTCAGATATCTTAGTTACATCATCTGATTGAATCAGTTTCTGTGGTAGTCAATAAAGAAAAAACAAGGGTAGAAAATCCAAGATATCTAGAACTACAGGCCCCAGAACATGCCTACTGCAAGGAAGAAAATAGATTTAAATCAATTAAATGTGGCCAGCAGGTCTAGGGAGGTGATTCTCCCCCTCTTCTCTGCTCTCATAAGAACCCATCTGGAGTCCTGCCTCCAGCTCTGGAGTGGTCAGCACAACAAAGGGCGCAGGTCTGTTAGAGTGGGTCCAGAGGAGGCCACAAAAATGATCAGAGGACTGGAACCCCTCAGCAGGGTTGGGGTGGAGGGTGCTGAACTAGGTGACCTTTAAAGGTCCCTTCCAACCCAAAACATTCTGACTCTATAATTCAATTAAATAGGTTTATTTCCAGCCCTAAAGAGAGAGAACAGAAATCGAGAAAACTGGGTGCCTGAATCCAAAAAGTTGATGCTAAACACATCAGATGTTACTCAAACTGTAAGGCTCCAAAATTCTGCAAAAGACTGGTTTACGACCTTAACATTTCTTGAACTTGTTTATGATCTTAACATTTCTTGGACACCTGAAACTCCACTCCTGGATGTAATATTTAAGCTCTAGAGGCTATTCTGGAAGTCAGGTGCCTAAAGGTAAGGAGTTGCAAGAGGCACGTGTGATACCTATATATTTTCTTGGAAAAAGAAAACGGCCTTTTAAAAGGCCAGTTACTATCACTGTATCCTTAGGTAGCTTCAGTTTGTTAGAAAAATAAAATCAAGTAAGAGTTAGTTATAACATGAAGAGCAAGCAGACTATCATTTCTGTTGCAAAATACTGTTTCCATTCTCATCCCCTGGGCTTTCCTCCNACCATGGCCGCAGTCTGCTACTGAAAGTACAGGACGTCCAAAAGTGTCACAGCATGCCTTGTGGCCTTATCTCTCTACATGTCCTCACACCACAGTTCAGTATCGTTGGTCACTCACAGGCATTTTAAAAAATATGCCTTCTGTGTGACAGTGAGGAGCCAAAGGGAGTCTCTGCTACTGTGTCTGGGGGTGTGCAAAAGCAGAGCATTTCTCCACAGGACTGCCTCACAATGTCTGCTGACCTGCCTCAAGCCAACTGCAAGGAGGACAGTGGACCTGAAGGCAGCATGTATTTACACCCAGGGCAACAACTGCCAGCTTGGACAGCATGAAGAGGAGATTCTGGACAGGCCTGACACCACAGAACCCGTTGTCACACACCGTCACCTGCAGTCGTGCCAGGTGTTGTGTGTCTTGCATGAGCACATCTTGAACAAACACAGTGAGGGAAGAGTCCTCCTCAGGTGGACCTGTAGCATAGAAACTCTAACTCTCCTGTAGCCACAAAACCATCTTGTCAGGGAGCAACACAGGCCAGGATCTCTCCATGGTGACATGGCAGGCCCTGACAGTCAGAACCTCTCGTGCTACCCCAGACCTGAGCCAGGCAGCTGGATGGCACTGGGGCAGCCGCAGCCCTGGGCATCAGGCACCTTCCTGGGCACAGGCTGAGACCAGGTCACAATGTCAGCCCACAGATGGGCTGGGCTTGGGGAGACCCATGGATGAGCAGGGCAGGGTTGTAGGAGCTCGAGACTGGCCCTGCTACAGTGGGAAGAAGCTGATGGCCCCCGGGTGCTGAAATGGAGTCCTTGGGCAAGGACAGTCAGGGCTGTGGGTGCCCTCAGGGCCCCAACACATCCTTACGGAGAGACTCATACAGCTTTGACCATTGACTACTCCAAGAGGAGCTCACACAAGCAGAGCTCTGGTGGAAGCATTGGTGGTGGAAAAGGACAGAGGTGTGGGTCAGTGAGGTGTGGCTGCCTTTAGCCCCTGCTTAGAGGGTCTGTGGTTTCTGATATAATGGCTAAAGCTGTGAGAGCTGACAGACAAGCAGCAGTAGGACACAGGACTGCTGTACAGGGAGGGCATTCCAGAACTGCGTCATCCTTCCTGGCCTCACCAGGGCACACAGGCCACTCATGGGGAAGAGTTGCTTGCTCTACATTGGGAGTTGCAAACCAGTTTGCTAAAAGATCAACTTCTTTCATGGGTAAAAGATCATTTTAGATATTTTTTTTTCAGTGTACTGGTATTTGTTTTGGAATTCTAAGTACTTCTGTTTACTTTCTAGGTCGTCTCTGCATTCTTGGAGCTTTTGCCAGCTCATTTTCTTGTCTGTACAAGGATGAAGCAGACGTTTTTGCTCATTGGAAGAACACATCGGTTCTGGACCCATGAAAGGCAAGAACTGAATCCCACTGGGTTCATTGGGAAGGTGCAGGATTTTTGCTATCCATTAGCCATTTAACTACATAGTTGGCAGAATGTTTCCGGGAATATCTCAGCTTGGCTACAGACCATGGTATCTGTGAGAGGATCAGCTGCATTGTTGACAGTGGGTAGTGGGTCTTTATCCATAACAGCTTTCATGCTAACAACCTTCTGGATCAGCTGTGGGATAATCCTCTGAACCACATCTTGCAGGCTCTTGTCCAGTTCAGTCTCTTTATCATGCTCAAAAACACAGGACTAGAGAACATATTATGCGGTTTGTACATGAGGAACTTCACGTGCACTTCCACTGATGGCAAAGTAAGGAATATGCTGACAGCAATGTGTTGCTGTCCAACAAGGTCCCTAGGAGCTGGCCCTCCACCTGGCTTCAACTCTGCCGTGCTACAAATGGGGTGATACAGCTCTTGGGTGGTTTACTGACTTTTCCTGTCCTTCTCAAAACCAAACTGAATTGATTTAAAATATATTTAACATGTGTTTCAGGCCACAGCTGTTAATTTCTAGAACCAGGTGTCTTGAGTTAGCCTTTTACTTTCTTTCATGCTAAGATTTGCCTACTGTCCCAAAGTAATCAAGGCAGGAATCAGTGGATTTGGCTTCTCTGAGGACTGACTGCCTCAAATTCTGCAGAAGGTACTGTTCTGGCCAAGATATACAGACGGAGATTTCCTCTCACTCAGGAGCAATGAGTCACAAAGTCTGGATGATTAGAAGGAAGGGTTAGGGTTTCACCTAGCTTTTGGGAGATCATTTTCTCCTTCAGATACCTTTCTTAATCCTATACTCACTGCAGATGCAGGCTACCAGAAGACCTGTAGAAGTGAGTCCTCTCTAGAGACTGCTGTGCTACTCATACCTTTCTGGAAGGTATTTCTGCACCACATTTATTCCTAAAGGGCTAGAACTGACACTTGACACTGAAACTTGTTCATTTGTTTTGTTTTGTTTTGGTTCAAGTTTCAGTAAATTTTAACCACTGAGATAGTCAAAGTTTCTATTTGAAGCAATGAAAGGGCAGCCATACTTGCTCAGCAAGCAGGCTCTCTGGCGTTGTTGGGGATTTATTCATAATGCAGGGTATGTAGGTGCATTTGGGCTAGCTCCACATGGGTTCAGCTGGCTGTGCAGCCACAGAGCATGGAGCCCAGTGAAGAACAACAGCTCACCAGCCTTGCAGGCTGAGAAGTGCTCTGTACTGTTGCAGCATTAATGCCAACAGTAACCAGGTCGGTTGAGATCTTGAGATCCTAGTCTTGCCATTATCGCTTGTTTGTTTTGTCCTTCATTTCTGTAGGGAATGCTGAGTTAGAACAAAGCAAAGTTATAGATTTGGTTCAAAATTAGTCCCTGGAACAGTAACTGGCAGAGCACGTCTCTGCTCATGCAGAGGTCTTTCTGCAATGATGAGAGTATGTGTTTTAACCTTAAGGTCTCCCCAGTTCACCACTTGTTTAGTGGTGAGATCTGGATAACGCAATATAGAGTCTTTTTGATTGGTGACTGAAAGTTATTATTATACCCAGATACTTAGCTGACATTTACAGAAGGCTGGATGAGTTTATGATTGATAAGAAATTCACATAGCTACAGAGTTAAAGAAGACAATAAGCAAATGATGCAATCTACTAATGACCAACCAGGGAATAATTTGCACTTCCATACGTGTATTCAGTCTTCATAGTAGGACAGTTCTTCTTAAGCCTCTGATATTGCCCATTGCTAGAGACAGGGCTCAACGGAGTAATTACCTTAGCCACAATGACAGAAACTCCAATGCCATCGATGTAAATCCTTTTCATAGTGCTGAATTACAGCTTGACAGCAGAGATCTCATGACACGCTCCTGCTTCTGGTTCCCCACCTGCCTCGTGACAGCTGAATTGCTTGGTTACATGAAGAAAACATCACTCCCTAAGAGGAAGGCAAAATGACAATAAACTGATTTTTATGAAACCTTTGGATTCTTTGCCATCTCCTATTTGCTTTCTGCATTTTTTGTTTTCCCTTTTTGCAGGATTTTACATGTTTGGGACTGAATCTTTTCATTGCTCACAACTTCTCATTGCTCTGATGTGATCACTTTGCAGTTTGCAATTTCTTTTTGCGTGCTGCTAGAATTTAGAATCCAGTGACACCATTAGCATTTGACTAGGTTGCAGTTTACACCAGTGAAGCACCTCCCCACTCCAGAAACTGAGTTTAAGGAAGTTGTCAAAGATGGGAGGGATACTTGCTTGTTTTGGTTTTGTTAACAAAAAAAAGGAAAAAATCTCCAGCTCACAAATTGGGTTCCTATCTTCGGAGAATAGGAATGCATAAAGATTGACTTTTTTAATGATTATTTTTTTTTACTTACCATGGTAAAACAAAACACTTGGAGCCTCCACGCCAGCAATTAGGATATGAAGGAAGTACCATACTGTTCTGAAGGCTGGAGATACTTAAACAGTTTATATTCTGACACTGAAGTCATAGGTTAACATAAACATTTTATCATATATCCAAGGCATGCCATTTTCCCATGACATAGTGTAGCCTCATGTCAACTAGTCATCTGTGAAGAAGCCGTATGAATCACCTTCTGGCTGCGTCTGTCTGTCTCCTTTCAGTGTGAAGAAAACACAGGTTATGTTCTTAGATTCGTGCTTGCCATTTGAACAGTTAAGGTTAGGTAAGATGAGTTCTGCCCTCAGATTAGTTAAATATCAAAAAAGATATCAGACATTCCTTTCATCCTTCCTCTACAGCATTACTAAAAATCTAGAGTGTGATTCTTGCAGAATTATTTGGTATAATAAATGCTCATACATAAAAACAAAATGCTGTAATTAGTCAGTGATGATAGCTTACATAGTTTAGTTTGCAAATAAACTCTTATCTGTTTCTGAGACCCTTAAAGCAATTTTTCCACAGCTGGAGGATTCTGTCAGCCAGATCACAATGGGTAATGGGAGAGAACCAGTGTGGATTGCAAGGATTTTTCTGCTGTGCAAAGATGTGAACTAGCCAGTTAGTAGTTTTTATTCTTCTTTATTGCACATGAAACCTTGATTTAGTGCTTGTGCAGTACCAGAGATGTGTAAGGAACACTACAGCCAAGTAAAAGCCATTGATAGTGCGCCATGTGGGCTTAAAGCATGTCAGGACTAATGGAGGATTAGAATGAGTAGAAAAAGAAAGGTCTTCACACCATACAGAACTGTCGCTTTCACCCTTCTTGGAGTCTCTTTTTCCTGAAGGATTCAAGCTGAACTGTAAAGCTTACTAAGGGAGGTAGGGCTTCCTAAAAGACCATTCTGCCTGCCGCCTGGAGAGAGGGAAGGGGCTGGTATGTGTGGATGCAGCTGGCATGAGCACCCAGACCCAGCAGCTCACAGGCGTTGGCTCTGCCTGGGTAGCCTGTGTTGAGGGACTTGAAGCCAGCCCTAGAGAGAAGTGCTAGGGCTGCTCAGCAGCGACTCAGCTGGCAGTAAGGGGGTTTCCATCACTCCCTTTGGTTATAGCTGAAACTTTGACGGAGTGAATGATAGAAAAACAGGGGTCAGAATGCTACTCTAGAGCATCTGCTCTTGAGCCTCATTGCATTTCTGAGTCCCAGCCCATGTTCCCTGCATAGAAGCGAGACAAAAATAATTGTTAACATATTGCTAAAAACAAGAATCACCCTCAATACTGATCAGTTAAGAAGAGCCCAGAGAAGAGAGGGTTAACATCCTCCTAACACTATGCCCATGGTGGCCTGCTTTCTTTTTGTGTTACTGCTAAGGAAAATAAAGGAGGCATAAATAGAAACACTCAATATAGACTACAGCAGATTATTTTAGCACAGTATGAAGACATGATGCCAGTAAACCTGTAATTTGAATATATATTTTTGTTGCAAGATCTGGTGTTCTCTTTTACACATAGGCACATATACATAACAAGAGCAATGAGGCTGTCAGCTCTGGCCATCTCAGTAGTATTGCAGAATTCTGAAGAAGATGACAAAACACTGCGTTCAGCTGAGAAACCAATTTAAGCAAAATGCTTAGACAAAAGATCTTATGATCTATAGAAAAGGGGAGATTAAGGGTAAATGGAACTTCGCTAAAGTATGCCCTGTTTTGAAGAAAACAGATACATTCTAAGCCACAAATGGAGTTCAGCTTAAACAAGCTGAGCAATTAAACTTGTTGAGCTAGTTTAATTGCAAGAACAATGATCCATAATATTTACGTAGTGTGTTTCCCAAAACTGAAATGGACACTAGCAGAAGATAAGGTACTTTACTTCTACACCAACTGTCAAAGAAATATTCACAATAATTCATGTATGGAATGAAATAGCAGGACGACAAGAAAACCACATGTAATGTTTTAACAGGAGTTAGGCAAATCTTTGAGCATCCAAACTGACTAGTGCTCCTGTTGCTAAAGAAAAGCACCTAGATGTACCTCCTGGGCATTTTCCATTTCAAAGTTCCTTCATCCCTATTGCCTACATTAGAATGTATCAATGTATCAATGGACAATTTTTTGATCAATAAATAAAACTGGTCATTTAGTATATATCTAATCCTAGTGCCATTCTCTGGAACCAAGTAAATGAAGGACAGTTTGAAACTACACAGAAAGAAGACTCTTCCCTTCTTCCATAAACACAAACAGGACTGGCTAACTAACTTTGCTTTGGGAAATAGGGGGAGCTGTTCCAACTGGCTTGGCCATAGTTTGTCAGATCACAGCCCACCCCTGCCATGCACCTCCAGTTCTCTGCAACTTGATCAGTTCCCCAGCTCTTCTGTCCCTTCCAATTTAATGAGATTATTTTCGCTTGGTGCTTTGCAGGTCTTCCTGTCCCTTATTTTTTTTTCGTATGAGTATTCATGCTTACTGACATCCAAAAGGCCAAGACTTTAGTACAACTTTTTAGAAATACTGCACACTGTGAGCTTTTATTTGGCTATTGTTCATGCCTTCCTTTAGATTATTAATAGAAGCATATAGAAAAAACATAACCCATATAATACTCTGCTAAATATCCTTCCTGACACAACTTACGATAGTGTCTCAGTGTCAGTGCATAAAGCAAGAATGAGCCCAATTCTTTTCAATCTGTCCAGAAATTTCCGACTGTGATCTATGGAGAGCTTCCTGTTGGTCCCCAAAGACTCACTTGATCACATGTTGCTGGCTCCTTATCTTTTCCAGCTGCTAGCTTCTAATAAAAGCAAGGGGGATATGGTATTATACAGAAATAATGAACATGGCTGCCACAGAGGTATTATATAAATGTCTACTGGAGAAAAGGTGATCTCCACAGCTCTGAAAGCAGGGGAGACAGAGCCTGCAAGACAGTCTCTTCATTGACCTGTGATGTATCATGGAAAAGTTGGACGTTTGGCCTTTTAAGTGCTAGTTCTATTAACCTCTTTGGGGACATTCTTTACCCTCATCTTCCTCCCTACAGTTGCAATACACTGTTATAAAGCACTTTTCCTCTAAATCTAGATCCCTGGGAACTACATGTAGGATAAAATCCTTAGCTCCTGAGGCAGGGCCATTTCACTGTCAGTGCAGGACTTTTTAATAGTTCTACTCTTAATCTAATTACTTTTACAGTCTAGTTTAAAATTTTCTCAGTCAATGCAGAATTCAAATAAAACTGTAGGCTGTATGAATAAGCCAAGCCAAATGGGAATTTTCTCTGACTAAAGGTCAGGTTTGGCCTCTGAAGAACAGCCTGTGTAGTAATGAGTGTTTGGCTCCCTTGAAAATTGCAATTGTATGGAAATGTCACAAGAATACATGTATCTTTATTTAAAGAACTGGAGGGTGGTTTTTTTGTCTGGGTTACTTAAAACCACATGACTGAGGTATTTTACAATGCAGCTGTTACAGATGACTCCAGCATAACCTCCTTTACAATCAAAGGGAGGCATGGAAAGTAACAGATCTTCAGATAAGAGAAAAATCAGTTGTAGCTGTGCTTAGGCTTGTCACTTTTTTCAGAAGAAGACATGCGTCAAATCCTGTCCTCGCGCCCTTGTGACTGTACTGCAGGCTGGAGAGATGAGGGGCTCCGCATGGCTCTGCACGCAGCCCACTCCTGACACCCCACCCATCTCTGAACACTGAAGTCGGGGAGAGCCCCTTTCACACTACAGCCCCTTTCATGCTGCTCAGCCAGTGCCCCACACCAAATTCAAGGTCCCATTTAATTAAATTCTCTCTGTATCTGCCTTCCTCTCCTGTTTCATGCCTTTCTCTCTAGAACAAATCCTGACCCTGGCATGGCCTTAGGGCTACAAGAGATCTATTTTAGCTAAAATAAAACAGAAGAAAGACTCAAGTACCTACTACTGATGAGCAAATAGCTTTTATTCCAAAAGAAAACATGACTTGAAAAAGTATCCTTCAGACAGAGGATTGCAGAGACATATCAGTGGATGTTCACACTCAGTATGGCACTTACTGCTACCCTTTCAACAATTATCACCTCCTGGCGTAACCCAGGGCTGCTGAGCTGATACTGAGCCAGCTCTCTCACCATGGAGGGTGCCAGTGAAGTTAAACGTACCACTGAAGGGGCAACGTCTTTCTGATGTGCTGCTGGAGCAGAGCCGTGGCCAGCCTCAGCCTCATCTTGGGCAGCTCCACAGCACCACTCTCCCCTCTCACGCCAGCACCGTTCTCTCCCCAGAGCACCAGCCCCACTTCTCACTAGTTCCGAGCAGCAGATGCTTACAATGCCAGCCCAGATCCTTGCTAAGAGCGTGAGAAGGTCCTATGAAATGGTGCTAGCTGCCTTCAAGGACATGTAGGGCACCCTGCTGCAGTTGTAGCCTCTCGATGTAAATGACCACATAGAGAGAGGGAACTTTTTGGAAAGGAAATGAAAGCAGCAAGGTGGGTGGCCACGTAGAGGCGCTGGGCTCAGACAGGGAGAGGTGGTGTATTATGTCTTAGGAAGAATGCCATTGAAACTGTGGGGTGGGAGCACACTTCTGGCATATCGCTCTTTGCCTCCAAAACGCAGTTGTGTGGTTGTAGCAGGACTCAGTGAACAGCTCTGCTTATTGTGGGACTAGTTGTTATTTCAGCCCACACAGACTCAGGGTAGAATTATCTAAACACTCAATATTCACATTTTGAAATATTCTTTTAATTCCACAACCATCAAGACTGGAGATTTTACAGTTTTGAAAATGAAAGACAACTGTACAATAACTTGCAGACACCCGTAATAGCTTTTTACAGGAGGTTATGGACAATTTTCTGACTACAGTTATGCTGTAATGAATGTAAAAGAACATACATTGGCAAACAAAAAAAGGGAGGAGGAAGACAAAAGAAAACCTATTTACTTTTAAAGGCTGGCTGGCAGCTAACATAAGATCAAAATTTAGGTTTTGAAAACTACTACATTTTAGCAGGCAAAATCTAATGAGGCTGATTTTTAAACAACTTAGCACAATTGCATTGATTGCAAAAGGAGTTTGGGTAATCACATGTGGAAATGACCATAATTAGCCAGAAATGAGCAAAAACCTTGCAAATGTTCCCATATGCAAGATTTTCTTTATCTTTCTATAAGGTGTTCAGCGCTCAGTACAAGCTCCTTTCTTTAAGTCAACAAAAAGGTGTGGTTAGATTAAAGAATGAGTCTGTTGTATTGTCATAAATTATGTCTCATAACTCAGATTCCCCAAAGCCCCAAACTTTTTGAATGGTTTTGAATCATTACACATGACGGCTGGGATTTTGGAGGGAAGACTGGGTGCCCATTGTTACCGGAGCAGTGCCCAGCGACACATGGAGCAGCATTTCAGTATGCAAATGTGGAAGGGCAGGAATTGCGCATTTTGTATTGAAGTGCTGCCTGGCATCGTGTCAAAAAGTTAATTTCAGTGTGGTAAGAAGAACAAAGAACAATTTTAGGAGGGGTTTGATATTTTATTCATATTTAGATTAGGTCCAGAGAGATGATGAGAATGTTAATTGGTCTCTCTGAAGAGACAGACGTTCTCACCGAGAAGAAAAATCATCTGAAGTAATTGGGTCTTTTTTGTTCATTATTCATTTTTTCTTTTAATCTCCTCTATACAAAGCTAAAGAGAAGCTGAGAAAAGCCAGACCAAACAGCAAAAAAATTAGCACAGGAACCGAAGAGACTTCAACTGATGAAGGGAATTGTGGACAGCAGGGACAATAGTCAAAGCAAGTTCTATGTTTCTGGATAGAAATTAGTTGGCTAGGACCTTTCATAATTGTTTATGATCTATTGCTATTGTTGTTATCATTATAGATCTCTAAAGAGAGAGGAAAGTAGCTGATGGAAATTTATTGCAGCTTAAGATATAAAATGGTGACTTTGTAGAAACTTTCCCTGTTAAAAAGCCACGTTTGTGGATTGTAAGAATATTCTCTATTTAAACAAGTGGTCCTGGTGATAAAGGCTTCCCAGCAGAACACTCAGAATAACAGTCTGTAGTGACTATCACTATAAAACTCAACATACTGCTGACAGAACTCACTCTGTTGTTGATCAACGGAGTGACCTTTGTCTGTAAAACTCATCCATGGCCCAGCTGGACAAGGTTTGTAAAATAAATACAACAAAGTAGATTAGCTTTAAAGCTTGAACCAAGAGGTGGCAAAACCAGGGGGTCCATGCTGAAGCCCAGCTTTTCAGCTTTTACAGGCTATCTCCTAAATTAATTGCAATTTTCCAGTGTTCCCTGTTATTTCAGTTGGACACAGTACTCTTGTTTCCTGGTGTTGTTCTATCTCTGTTAACCTTTTAGATCTGTCTTTGGACTGTTTTTTCCACTGAATTCTCCTGCTTCCTTTGTGTTGCTACTAAACATGACACAGGAGCCTGGTACATGTTTAGGGAGGCTGTTGATGTAGTTGGGACCTGATGCTCCTATGTGTCCTGCTGTGTCTGGCTTGACCTAGTCGTGGTAGTCTGAGGAAGAAGAGTAGCCATGTTGCAACCTAATGTGAAATACATCATTCTTTTGTGATAGCATAGGGCAAACCAGCCCCACGTGGATAGGGTGAGTAGTAACACTATCTGCTTTTGTCATCTTGAGGTAAAGAAATTAGGGACTTGGGAGTGAAAGTCAGAAACTATTCAGCAAGCCTTCCTCTCAGGTAGGGGACTTGCTGCTCTCCCTGCAGACCGCCAAACTGTTGCAGAACAGTGGTAGTCAAAGTGGAGCAGTTTGCAGGGGGCGGAGGAGAAGAGCATCTCTGCTTAGCCTGCCCTATGCAGTGGCAGGTAGTGGCCATCTGGCCTAACAGGCCTCCACCAAGAGGCAAGTCCTTATTCTTCTCGGGCTCAGTGGGTTGGCTGCTTGTCTTTGAGGAGCTTTTTCTGCTCCTCAGCATTCCTGCCCAATTAATGCCTGTTCGGTCAAGTCCACCTGTTTGATTTTCTTTTGGAGATGTGACATGGTAGGCATTTGGGTAGGAAGAAGATGGTTTACCTCAGAGGCTGGCTAGGGGCTTGAAATTATGTTTCCTTGATCACCCCTGAGAGTGAGCCTGGCACGTGGGTAATGTGCTGCTAGTCTCCAAGCTGGAAACATTTCAAAATATAATGTGGTAGGAGACTGAGCTTGATGGCCTCATAAGCTGAAGACAGTCATGTATCCTCGTCCTGTCCTGCCCTATCCCTTCCTACCCTATCCTGCTTCTTATGTTGTAGCTAACACTACAGCTTTTCAAAAAGCAGAAAATGCAGCATTGTTTCTAGTGAGAAAGCAGTAAATGCCTTGTGAATATCTTGGGCTGTGGTGATCCACAGACTAGCATAAATTTGGGCTAAATGTGATTCTGTCTTCTTCTGTCAGAAGAATGGGATCAACTAAATTTTTCTACCTGAATGGTATATGATGCATGTTGTCTGTCTGTGGATACTACTTAAATGTATAGTAAGCTGGAGTGTAACATTCTGATTTAAGTAAAAAATGTAAATTTAAAAGAAAATGCTTAGTTTGCCACTTCAGGGAGTGGATCAGAACTTCATCTGGCCCATGACTGTGTGACTCCATCAAAGAGGTATTATGGTGCACACCAACAAATGGGCTGACTTCAGGGCTATGATTAGTTTTGGTCCATATTATCTATTCTTACTTTGCAAATGAAGTGAGTCTCCTTGTAAAGTAAATATCCATCATACTCCATGATAGACTTGGGAAGCAACAATGATTGCCTGAAATGTGCTCCCATGTAGCTCAGCTTTATATGTAGGTGTTGATAGTTCTTTTATGGGGTGCTTGGGATACATTAGATGTATATTACATCCTTTTTGTTAAAGTGCCACACAGTCTGGCCCAGCTGTTTAAAACTTGGCCCCTGTGTAGTCTATGGTGATTATTTTCATCACCTGCTTTGGCAAACTTTCATAACCTGGAGAGGTTCAACGGCAGTTAGCTTCAATTGTATAAAATTAATTACTTTTGTATGTTCCTGTGCTGTAAGCACTGGGTGCAGCTACTGTGCTGTAATATTAGATTAAACTGAGTACATTATTAGCTTTATCAATGATTCATTACAATCTTAATGCCAACCGAAAGGACACGGAGTACCCATTTACCAGCGTGCCTCTAGCAAACACTGCAACACAGACAGGTTGCCTTTTTCGGAAGTGCCTTTATCAAGAAATATAAAGTAGTAGAAATTTCCTGAGTTGAGTACATGTGTTTCAAGCAGATTATCTCAGAAACAGGAAAAAAACCCACCACCTAGGTTTAACTTCAGGCTTAAGTCAAGGTGTTCAAGATGGGACTCGAGCCATGCGTTCCAGACAGGCAGGATTCATACAAAATCTGTGTGACAGCCAACAACTGCAGACTGAGAGCTAGACCTTTTGTAACACTGAGTGACAACTGAGCTCACGTAAGTCAGTGTGGAGGCTGAAGCAACTGAATGCAGCTGTGAAACGAGGTTGAATGTAAAAAAGAGACTTGCAAAGACTCTCAGAAGCATGTGGCATGTGAGCGATTGCCTCCTCTCAGCCATCACCTCCTTGTCTTCCCCCCATGTTTTGGAAGGAGGTGTCTCCTTGATTCAGTGGTCCATCAGTTTCCTCCACTGAAATGTCATTCCTCTTTGACTCACCCCTTCATAGAAGACCCTGAAGGAAGAGTGGACACTTTGAGTGATATTAATATGGGGAGAAATGCTAACTAGTAGCAGAATAAAGACAACAGGTTGTCTTCTCTTCCATTCCCTCTAAGGTCAGGCTGAGGAGAGGTATTTCAAAGCACAGACTGTAGCTGGTGCAGATGCAATACACAAGTTCAAGGCTTCCCAGCCTTTTTGAAAGCTGAGGCATTGGCCTGTGATACCCATGTTTGTCAACAACTGCATATTCACCCCTGTGGGCTTGAATCAGATCCTACTACTCCGCAGTTTGTCACTGGTATAACCACTGATTTCAGGTAAATTAGTCTTTATTTACAGTGGAGAGTATGCAGAAAGGCAGGTTTGCTAAGTACAACAGATCACACAAAACCAGTCTTTTTCTTCAAGGGAGGCATTAGTCACCACTGCAGGCTCTTTGATTTGTTAGCCTGTACACAGCACGAGCAGGCTTTGGAGAAAGCAGAGCAGTGTTTGTGTGGGTTTCCTGGGACGTTCTGCACCCTTGCAAACCCTTGCGTTGGTTTTGGTAAGGTTGGTTAAAATAGGTAATTGTCCGCTTCAAAAATGAATCAGTGAAACTCCAGAAACAAACTGCTGTGGAGGTTAGTAGCAAGAGTTGCTGTGTGTGAGACTGCCAAGGAAATACATGTGTCCCAAGAACAGCCCACAGATATTTACAGGGCACCTCTATTAGGACCTGAAGGATGAGAGTAGTGCCATGTGTCTCAATACACACGTATGATAAATATTACTCATTGGCAACCATTTGAATGAGCTTTACAGAGCTCAAAGTCCTTCTGAGAAAATAAATAGTTATTCATGGTAGTAATTCATTACTTGGGTCTTTGTAGCCCCACTGGGGTCCTCTGACCCAGGACCAGGAGATTCAGTAAGCCATGAGTAAGAAAATTAAACTTCCTGTGATTAGGTTTTATTTCATTATAGGTAAATCTGTATTTCTTCTGGGAAACTCAAAAGTAACAAAAAATTACTGATTATCACTTTTGCCATTTTCAGATGAGAGTAAATGACATTATGTAAATGAGAAATCTAATATTTAGCCACAATGAACAAAATCACAGAGTAGCTGAGTTGGGAAGGGACCTCTGGAGACCACCTGGTCCAACTCCTGTGCTCAAGCAGAGCTGGTTGCCCAGGACTGTATCCAGGCGGCTTCTAAATGTCTCCAAGGATGGAACTCTACATCTGCCCCGGGCAACCTGTGCCAGTCACCCTCACAGTGAAAAAGTGTTTTTTTATGTTAAAACTCATACATTAACTCTCAATTTTCATATGATACACACACAAATCATTTTGGAACATAAAAAAATAAGGTTTTGCTCTCCCTCCTTCAAAACTGAGTAAGCAAAATGGACAATTTCTACAGAAGACAAATAAACAGAAGACATTTAAACGTCATTTCCCATTGAAATGTTTCTTCAAAACATTTTCAGCCACACCTAATTAGAAAGGCAATTTTCAAAGCTTTCAGAAGATTTGCCTATTCCTCTTACGTACATTTTTGCAGTATCACCACACTTCACTTTATGCACAGAGTATCTCCTTGAAGAAATCTGGAAGGCCTTGTATTTGATATGCCTCTCACAGCTTGCTGATCCTATGATGCCAGCAGGAGAACCAGCCACTGTATGTTAGCAAGGCTGTGAGGCAGCTGGGGAAAGGCAGCACTTCATTAAATACTCAAGACATAGGTATGTAATTGTGCAGATACTCTATGCATAAACATATATATTCAAAAACTATTTAAACCAGTATATATGTAGCATATATGTATATATAAATGCATGTGTGTGTGTTCATATATATATACCCACACAACCATATGCATTTAAGCTTAGTTTATTTCTCTTTCATCCCCTTCCTTCTCTTCTAGTCTCCTTAGATTCTAAACTTGCTGGATCAGATGTTCTGCTTGCACTGATGTACCTTGTCTTAAGGGGGGAATGAGAGTATTTCTGTAATATCAATACTAATTTATAACCCAAAATCTATGTTCGAAGAACAAGAAGGCTGCAAAGTCAAGCAGCCAAAGATAGGAAAGAGCAGGATTAGGGAGTCCTGTGCCATTTTAATTCAGTTTCCTTTGCATGTATTCTGCTTTTTACTTTTTTCATTGTCTCATTCAGTGTATGAAATGTGCAGTAGTAACTTATTAAGCAATAATGCAAGATTGTTTTTTCCCTGTCTGCTCCACATGTGAATTTACATCCTAGTTACTGCATGCTGTTCAAACCCCGCTACTGAGAAGAGATCGTTGTTTCCTCATTTCTTTATTATCTTTGCTACTCTATCACCTTGGAGTGCCTCATGAGTTTCTGTTCACAACATCCTGCATTTGGTGGGAGTGATGTCCATCACTGATGGCAAACTGAGCTAGGTTAAGGTAAGGTAGATTTGTTTTGGTAAAACTGAGATAAATCAAGGTGAAAAACCCCCCAAAACCCCCCAAATCCCCAAAACTTGCAGGGCACAGTTTGAGATATACCTATTTGTTCACAGTATTCATCATCAAATACTACTTATAATTTCAAAGCTCAGTTCCTGAAGACTTCATCTGGCTGCTCAGCCCTTCTGAAAAATAAGCCCAGAGAGCACCAAGACCTTTAACCCCAGGCTCACAGGCACAAGCCACTGAGCCATGGGAACCCAGGCATGTGCCTCTGTAGTTACGTTCAGGACATCCAGGAACTAGATTAGGGCTCTCCAAGCTCTCTCCATCCCGTAATTTGGTCCCCATACATCCTGTGGTTAGAAACCTTGATTCTGTGCCGCTTCGGGTCAGCACACGTCACAGGATCCACAAATGGAGTTTTGGAATGAATTAAATATGAAAATGAATAATGCACCTTGCGCAGCACTCCTGGGGAGACCTAGTTTGAAACCACATTTAATTTCATGCAATTCTTAAATATTGCATTATTGTTGCACTATAGAATGCTAAAGTAAAAATGCCGGGCTGCATCCTGAGAGCAGTGACAGTGATTTTGGCAGCCAGGGAGGGAGAACTGAAACCACTGGCCCATGGGAATGTACCGGGGTACTGTGAGCTGTGGAATGGGTGAGCTGTTTGGATATTCATGAAAGTTATCCCTCTTGACATCATTCCTGATGTTCAGGTCTGACTTATTGTCGTTAAGTTTCAAAGTCAATGTTGAGTGTAATTCTGTGGTGCTGCCATTTTCTGTAAAGATTCTCCAGCTTTCCACAGCCTCTGACATACTCACATCTGTTTGTGCTCACTTTGGGCTCAGGAACATTTTTCAAGAGAAGGAGCGTGCAGGGTGAATTTTTCTAAAAGAAGAGGTGGATTTCTTGCACACAATTTGTTAGCATTGCAGAAAAAGTGTGATTTGTAAGAAATTTGTCTCTCTCCAAGCCTTTGGGCTGATTTTTTTTTTTTCATGGGCTATTTGGCTCTGCTGTCTGCTCTCTGCAAGCTGTTCCTGCCTCAGCTGGCACAGCCAGCCTGTGTGCGTGATTGTGAGAGCCTCTGCATTTCTTGTGAACTTTGAATGCACGCCCACACACAAAGTGGTCCCCAAGCTGCTGAGTGCTGCCTCAGCTCCAGCCTTTAAGAACTACCTGAGGTGCAGCGCCAGCTGAAGAAGATCACTATGGCTGTTTTTGGAAACTACCCACAACTACCCCATAAGTTTCTCCTCCTTGTAATTTGTAGAAGAGACGTGAGCTGTGTTTGGATGGTGCCTCATGCCTGCACCTTTCTGGTACCCTTCAGTCCCATATGACAGTACAAGCAAAGAGAGCAAGAAATAGGCTTTGGTGTCACAGGGCTTGCTCTCTCCTCACCTGTTTTGGATCATCTGTGGGCTGTGGAGCAGACACTGCAGCCAAATGCTCGCCAGGTGACAGGGAAGATAGAAGTCTGAAAGTGCAGAAATTTGCTGGGGAAGGAGGGTGCAAGGTGCAAGTGTGAGTGGCTGGAGATGAGAGGGATGGAGAGGCTCAGATGTGTGGCAGAGAATCGATGAGGGTCCTTGGCATGGGGCAGGCAGTGAAGGACATGAAGAGGGGTTCCACTGTAGGAAACTGGCAGTTACAGATTTCAGGAGGGGCCAGAGGGGAGGCCAGTACCACAGGCCTCGCTGCAGGATCAATGAGGTATACAGCCTTCTTCCCTTACATAGCTTAATGCTTAAGGCTGGGCAGCAAGGCTGCCAGCACTCTCCAAGACTTTTTAGGGACACATGAAAAGCTATGGGGCTCTGACAATTGGATACACTGTGAGAGCCCCGTCTCCTGTGCACACAGACGGGCTGAGCAGCCTGGCCACTATGTAATGTGTGGTGAAGGGGAAGGTGTGTATATCCCCTCTTGCCCTGCCTGAAAATTCATGCTGGGAATTAAGAGGAAGTGCTTGAGGCAGTCAGGGGCTCAGCTTAATGATCGCAGGAGCTCTTTCTAGCCCTTCTTCTCTACCTCAGGCATCTATATTGCTGCCTGACACCTCATGTGGGTGCATTAAGTTCATACAGCAAACATAGCATCCCTGTCAAGCACAGAAGCAGGACTGATCTCTACATATGCCCTTGCTGTGTCTTTTTCTAAAGCAAAGGTGTGGAGGGAAACACACATTTTTCCTATGTACATGTCTTCACCTTTCTGATGCCTATGCGCTAGACCTGATGATCAGGATCTGCACTGGAGCTAGTTCTCCTACTGACCATCAACAAAACTCCTGATGGCTTTATGAAGAGCAGGAGCAGACCAAGGAATCTGTGGCATTCTGATTTCAGGTAAGAGGGACTTACATAGCTGTCACGATTTGAAGTCAGGGCAGTCTGACTAACAGATGCTCTCTGTTAACCCCCCTCCCCACCAAAAGGGGAAGAGAAATGGAATAAGGGAGAGAGAGACTTATTGGTTAGAAAAGGAAACTAGAACAGCTTTAATGAAAATAAAATAATATTAAAATAGAATATATACAAACATATACAAACCAGCATGGAACTCAACCCCCTCATGGTAAACATTTCACCATCACCACTGATGCTGTGGAGCAGTCCCAGACCGGGCCCAACAGCAGACGGGAACTGGGAGTTGGATTCAGGAATGCATGGAACAGGAGCAAGAAGCCGAAGGCCACAGGCTGGAACCAAAGCCTGAGCCAAGGCCGAAGCTGGAGCTGAGAGATGGAATTGAGAGTCCTGAAGCCAAGCAAGAGAGACACCCTCGTGACTCCTCAGCTTTATACTAAATATGATGTATGTGGGATGGAATACCTCGCTGACCACTTTAGGATCACCTGTCCTGTCTGCTCCTGCCTGCAGGTGCAGCCCTTACTTCTCTGCACCCCCCAGTGTAGTACACAAGATTTAGCAGTCACCTTTGTCTACACACCAACTCTTGGTACTAGCTCTAAACATGGAGCGTTATTGCTGCTAGAAGCAGGCACTGTCTGCAAAAACATGCTGCTAACTTCAGAAAGTGGAGTTAGTTAGAAGAGACTTAACTGAAAAGTAAAAATCACTGAACAGAATTGTTCTGTCCTAACCCAAACCAGGACAATAGCATACCACCAATAGGAAATAATTCAGCTAATCATGAAAATTAAATATATTCAAGAAAACAATGGGAGAGAACCAGCTGACTTGGAAGCGGATTTTTTTCTACGCTTACATAGAGGCAGAGCACTTCATTTGTCTATGGATAAGAGAAAACAGCCCTTCATATTGGAGCTAGCTGAATCCACAGACACTGCAGTAAATCATTACACATTTTTTTTCTATCATGTCTGGTAAGGAACTGGAAATCTGTTACCTGGGCTTCAGGAACAAGTCAGGAGCATGACATTTAGGCACCTGCTTCTCCAGTTTGTGTGCGTTAGATCAGTGGTGTGGACCACTGTGAATTGATTGCTATTCCCTTTTGTGTACTTTAGCTGGCTACAGCTGCTCGAGACCCTTTTAAATATCCCAACAACTCTAGGAGTGTTTGCCTACACTTGCTAAATTCTCCGCTTCACATTTGGTTGTCTTGATAGCATTGAATGCTCTGTTTCACTTGGAGGCAGCCAGAGGCTTTGGTTAAGGGCCTGTACAGGTGTTGCGGAAATAATCCAGGGCAATTCGAGTAGCATCTGAAAGCTGTACTGTTTATTTTTCTGTACACATGAGCTGCTTATCACAACCACCTGGAAAATTCCATGCATGCAGTTGCCCCAGAATGAGGCTTTGTGGCAGTGCAAGAAAAATGTTTTTTCATCTGATTCACTGGCAGTGAGGCTCTAGTAGGTAAAACCATACTTGACTTAGAGTAGGAAGGTAGAAAGATGAGAGATCGCTTTAAATTAAAATGGAAGCTTTATTAGCATAAAAGATTAACCCAAACTTCTGCTGTTGGTGGCCAGTAACACGCTCCCTTGCCGTGACCCCAGCTCCTACCATCAACCTATGCTTGTCTGGAGTTTTGTTGTGTGTAGGTTACAGCTTCACGCATTTGTGCCAGAGTTGTGGGTCAGTGCAACTTGTTATACTGACAGATTGCATAGAAACATCCTTGCATGAGTGCAAAGCATTTGCTTTCTCTGCTGCTTATTCCTCAGCTCAGCCAAGGTGGTGGCACCGGCTCAGTGGAGACCCACAGGTCTTGGGGCACAGGCGTGCTGGGGAAGATGAAGGTGTTGGTGTGGCTGGGAGGGGAAAGGCAGAGTGAGTGCCCAGGGTAGGGCATACCTGTGGACGGCCGCAGCACCCGAAGGGCCCAAGGGTGTGCCAGGTTGAGCTGCCAAGGTCTGGCTTCTCCAAATCTTTCACAATAATTAACTGGAATCCAAGGCAATAAATGAGGCTGAGACTGAAGTGAAGCAGCTTGTTCTGTGCCTGAAGCATCATGTGGGGCCACTGTCTCAGAAGCAGCATAAGCAAGAAATCCTGAGCCAGGAAAGCAAGAGCTCTTCCCTGTGCCTTGTTTCCTTCTGATGTACAGGTGATGTGCTCTTTGCCCCTACTACATTACCTCTCAGTTCGTCTGAGAGGTGATTTGGAGTGGTTGAAAGGCCATTATAAAACCTGTTCTGCCTTTCACCTACTCTCTTTGACAGAGCAGTGCAGTACCCTGTGCCCAGCCTTTCCCTTCCTTCTCCACCTCAGCCTCCAGCCTATGCTTGTGCAAACATGTGTATGGTTGAAAACAATCGCAATCTGTGTGACAGGAACCGTATGGCCATTCCTGGGTGACCCTGAGCATGCATGCTGCAGCATGAACGGGGAAGCTGTGGCTCTTACAGTTGTCCTTCTAATCCTGCAAACGGTGTATGTGTGGGGATTTCCGCTCCCTGCTATATCCCTGGTCTGCTGCACAACCCAAGTGATAAAGAACTTGCGTTCTTGAAGAACACATCCCACCACCACTCAGAGATAGTTCAGCTAGACAGATGTCTGGGATGAAAATCAGTATACCAGGGAATCCAATGCAACATAATAACACAATGAAACTATGAGTGTCTCTGGAAGTTATCCCGAAACCATCTGGATGTCATAAAAGGGTGACTTCCCTGCAGATATTCTAAGCCCTCCCATAGTGACTGGTGTGCTCGTAGGAAAGCTTCCTGCAGCAGCACCTGGATTTGACCTTTGCTCTGCAGTGTAAACCTCTTCACTGTGGCTTGGCTCTGTTGCCTCCTTTAACGTAATCTCCATTTTTACAACTGGTTTAGTAGTCTCCTCCCCATGATCTATCATATCACTGTTAACTTCCTTATTAATCGTATCTGACATTCACTTGGAGTGTTTTGACAACCTTATCAGTGAGATTTGTGTTCTCATTTGACCTCAGTCTGTCGAGGATGGGAGGACAGGGAGTCCTTGAACAAGTCTCAGGCTTAATCATAGACACTGAACAGAAGAGCTATCTTTCTTTATGACCTCTTGCTATGTTCTGTAAGAAATTATGGGGGAGCCTATTATTAGGCTGTTTGTGCCAAAAACCACAGGAGCTCTTGCTTTCCCTGGGTTCAGCAGGCACTGCCAGAACACACACACATTACTATGCCGCATAGTGCTTAATTATCTGCTTTAATGCAAGGAATCCCATTTCTCTCTGAATCATCAATTCTTCCCCAGCACTTTCTCCATCCTGCTGGCAGGGTTGAGAAATGTGCCCCTAGCCAGTGGCTGCCATCACTTTATGAACCCTAGAGCATGAACTTCTCTGAAGCTGCTCTGCCATCACTCCTACCAAGTATCACCAGTAAACATGCAAGCATGGTCTGCTGCCTTAGGTTTCTAATGGGATTCACAACACTGGAAATTTTTTTTGTTGTTGTTTCAGAAAATGGCAAAATCTGTAAGACCTAAAGACTAACGGAGAGCAACTCATTACAAGACTAAGACAATGCCCGTACTCATATTGACATCTCCTAGACTGTGAATTCTTCAGGGCAGAGAATATCTCTCTTCTGTAAAGCAAAGCAGGCTTTTGGAGTGCTAGATACCTGCTGAGGGAGAGCAGGACACCGTCTCAAAGCATTTAGCTAGGGAAGGCTTCTGCGTGGCTTCCACAAATGCTGTTCAATTCCAGAAAAAATCTTCGGGAATTAGCCCACGAATTGTGATTTCTCATGGATCCTGAGATTATTTGAACTAAAATCTAGTCAGAGAGGTCTGTCCTCCTGCTTATATTCCTGGTGGGGCCAGAGTCTTAATGTCTGTAGCTCTCATATGATTGCAACTTGCTGCACAGGAAGCAATTACGGGTGAGGCGTGAGCTGCCTGGCCTCATGGCTGCCTTCCTGGGTCTTGTTAAGCATCTCTGGACAATTGGATGGATGGAATGTGCTAACAAACATATTCCCTGGCACCAGGCTTGTCCTACCACTTACATCAGTCATATGTTGGAGCCAGGACATACCAGCTGAGTCAGCTAAAGCCCTCTAGAATCACGGAATCATAGAATTA